>JASANB010001906.1:0-111204 GCA_030248155.1 Sabatieria punctata
TCTGAAATATTTTTTCATCGTAGGTAGGTTGGTTTGACGAAAGACCAAGCTATCTGTGTAGTTGTTGTTAGCGACAATTCTAATGACATTATTTTGCCTTGTTCGTCACCGTTACAGACCGACTGTGTATGTCTCTACATAGAATGGCTTTCATATACAAGCTGAGAGAAATTAATGTCACCACTCACAGCTCTCATGCGACGCAGACATTTCTCCAACCACGACCGAATGGTACTGTGGCTACTTCCTCTTCAATTATGTACTCCAACTCTTCCCGAGCAGTAACTCCTCTAGCTGAAGACTCTTTCGGATATCGACACTTCGGTATGACAGCATGCTGCAATTGATAGTTTACTTTGACGCTGTTCAACTGAGACAGACAGACCTGAGGACATCATGGAAGGACACGTCATCATCATTGTGCAATCGTTCCATCTCGTTGCAGCATGTGCTTGAACAATAGTCTGTCTTTGGCCGGATCCACTTCCAATCTTCCTGCAAACTCACCTAAAACATCTTTTATCAAAATCAGAGTGACTCCCCTTTAGCAGTCGAAGCAAAAACTTCAACCCGTCTGGCCGAATCGACCGCTAAAATGAAAAGTGCGTGGTAGTTAGAAAAGCGGGAAGTGGTGGTGCGGCACCTTTGTTCCCTGTCCACTATGTTCCAGACATCTGAAAGTTGCGAATATCTGCGTAGCCGTTGAACGCGTCTTCCCCGCTTTGGAGTAGAACAAGGAAAAGTTCTCCATGATGATAGCTGCAATTGCAATCAGTAGGATGTCTGCCAACCGAAACCAGTCCGTTGTACCGACGAGTAAATTAAGAACGATGTAGGTGATGATCAAATAGAAGGAGCAGAAGTAGATGATGGCGCCGAAGTAATTGCCGCAGTCAGTTTGCCAGTACGCCACTCCTTCGTCCCAAAAACAATATGGGGTTGTGCGCTGAAAGTAAAGGACAGTGCGTGCATAAGATTTTCTATTAAAAAGTCACACAAAATACCTTGGAACCCAAAAGTGGATTTTCAGGCCCCCTTAAAAACCCGCTGGGGGACTTTTGCCCAAAAATAAGGTTTGGGGGACCTGTATGCCTCTGCCTGAGGATTTGAAAAGTATATCCGCCCATCAGCCGAAACAGCCCAAAGTACACCTACCATGCAGTCGTGCATCACCTCGTTCCAATCTTCACCAGTTACAATTCGAAACAACACCAAGAGACCGTTTGTAGCACTTCGAAAATTAGCGTGACTAAAAGAATAGGGAGAGTATGGAGAAAGAGAGTAGCGTAGCTCACCGTCCAACGGCCTGACCGTATTTAACCATTCCAAAGAGAATCACCCCAGCGTAGGCATAAAACAGCATCAGCAGGAACATGGCCATGATGATAAAGAAGCTACGGAACATGGACATCACCACAGTCAACATCAGCATTTTCAAGGTGGACTGAAAGGAAGAGACTGCCGGGTGCCAACCACACACACTCTTCTCACATGACGTCCGGCAATGGTAAAGAAGCGAGCGATCACAGACAGATATCCGACTTTGTAGGAGAACTCCTTTATGTTCCAGCTCTGCATAGCCTCAGCAGTGGCGTTGGCAACCATCACCGAACTCTGGCTGGCGTGCTGAGCCGGCAACTGCAACAGTCAGTGAGCTGGGCAGCTCTGCAACTGTACGCAGACTGCTCACTGCCACGAAGAAGTGAAGAATGATCCAGATTATGCCGATCAGCGTGATTAGCAGGTCGACTCTGTTGCGCCGACTCTGGGAAAAGCCGACAAAGGTGAATGCAATTATTTTCAAAATCACCTAAACAGACAGACTTATCGCAAGTCAGTGGCTACTACTCAAACACGCACCTCTACTGCGAACAGCAGCGTGATAAAGGCTGAGGCGGCAGTCAGCGAATGGACCAGTGCGGCGTTCTGGTTTTCTTCCTCCACACTCCACTGCGACAGAGAGACTGTGAGAGGCAACGACACAGTCAACACTTACCGGCACGCATAGCATACAGGAGTTGATCAGCACCAGCAGGGTGAAGAACCTTTTGAAGCCGGTGCAGAGAGTCAGATCGTAAAGGGTTGTTCTCAGCTTTGCCGACTCAGCTGCAAACCTGCTTTGTATGTAGTTAAATTCGAGGAGGCCAACACACCTGGCTTAGGCGGAACGTGTAGTGGCTGCGCCATTTTTAGACGCGCTTTCAGGTCGTGCCATCGTCGCTGGTCAACAGTAAGCAGCGCAGTGCCCTGCAAGGGACTGAGGAGTAGCGAAGATAAATAAAGAGAGTGCACTCACTCTGTTCTCGCTGTAGTTGGCAATCACAACTCCCACGAACAAGGTCAAGCCGATCATGCAACCGATGAAGACGTAAATGTGCACGAACAGTGCCGCCCACTAAAACAGTAGGTAGTAGAGTTGAGGAAGGTATGAAGACAAACAGACGTGCCAGTTGAGTAGTATTACGTAGAAAGAGAACTTACACCGCCCAGTTTGATGAGTATCACATCCCTAACAACATTCCAACCCTTGAAAGAGAGAATCTCAAACAAGGCCAGCATTGCGTTGCCCACGTGGTCAAAGTTAAAGTTGCGAGGGTTAGCCCTGAAGTTCGTTTACAAATCAATGAATTAAGCGCAGATTAGTGACAGTACAAGCACACAGTTAGCTTATAGTAGAACGTGAAGCAAACGAACAGCAAAACACAGTTAGTTTCTACCCAGCGACGTAGCACTGAGGAAACAAACGTATCCAAAGCATGCAAAGCCAAATTTCGCCGGCACAACAGCTGGCCAAAAGCGAAGCTCCTAGCCAAACGGTGACCAGATCGCTCGCCAATGTCAGAGCTCTAGCGTTCCGTGCCTTTGAACATAGTAAGCAAGCACTGCTAATTAAAGTATCCGTAAATGAGTCATATGCATTTAACACTCAGTGCGCCCGGAACGCATATGATTGGTGTGCGATGCTGATCAAATTGGCTAGTAGCCTATTTTTTAATCTATCGTTTCTCAACATACTGTACGTACATACACAAAATGCTAGACAGACAGACAGACAGACAGACAGACAGACAGACAGACAGACAGACAGACAGACAGACAGACAGACAGACAGACAGACAGACAGACAGACAGACAGACAGACAGACAGACAGACAGACAGACAGACAGACAGACAGACAGACAGACAGACAGACAGACAGACAGACAGACAGACAGACAGACAGACAGACAGACAGACAGACAGACAGACAGACAGACAGACAGAACGCTGCAAGCAAAAGCAGGCTAAGTTTTATCAACTGGCGTTGCAGAAGTTAGAACCCCAGGCAGGCGCAGGACACCCTGTTAGTAGAAGTTTGAGAAGAAAGAGCTTACAATGCCGAGAAAAAATCTTTCGCTAACTGGCTTGCTCAAAAAGTATCTGACAGCCTGGAAACAACCTTCCATGGAAAGGAACTCAAAAACAGACAAGAAAGCAGCGCCAATATTGTCGAAGTGAAATTTTGAGTTCGACCTGAAGGATCAATCGGTTTGAATGCAGCCATCTCACTCTCCACACAACACAACCGCACACACAACAGACGTACCAAACTCGAGGCACCATCACTTTTGGGTGCATGTGGTCATCGTCCTTTCCGTAGACTTCCAGTCTAGTGACGTGCACCTTCTGCCAGAACAGCCCATGACAGTCGTTCTTAACACACAGCATTACCGACAGCAACTGCGCAGCACACTCACTCGCTCTGTTATGTTCAGATCGTTGCAGCGCGCCAGTTTGCCTCCGGCAATCTGGACTCCGAAACTGGCGAACACAAACATCAGCACCACCAGCAGAACCGTCACCTCAACACCGACCGACACTGACCGACGCAGTACTAAGTGCTATGTACCAGTAGAATCTCTCTGAAGCCTTTGAACAACTCCACCACTACCCGTCTGATGTGTGGCACCAGTGTGTAAATGCGCAGTGGTCGCATGGCCCGGAAGATGGCCAGCAGCTGAGCGCCAGAATTGATTTCTATATGTCTCGGCATGAGAACCAGAAATATGAGGCTGGTCTGCAAAAATAAGAGCCCAGAAGGGTGGCAGGTACGCTACTGTACGTACCACGTAAATGAATACGGTCATTACGCCACCCACGTCTCTCACAACTGCTTTCGGTGTGAAAAACAGTCCATTGGCCAGCACTTTGAGAATTAATTCAAAGGTCATCGCGATCACGAACAAGTACTCTGCTATCTGCAACAGCAGTGCTACCAAAGTACGTAGAGCACTAATAAGACGCACTCGTAAATAGGCGTTGTTCTGCAACATTCGACTGCCGTCGGTGGGCCACGGTTTCTCGAACAACATCGAAATGCAAGAGACACACGTGAGAATGACCATTGTCCAGTCGAGATAGGTCATCAAGCCAACAAGTTCGCTGTATGTTCGAGCCAAATAAAAGCAGATAAAAAGTCACCGTTACTTACTGTAACTCTTTGTAGCTTCTTTGTATCTGTTTACCGGTGACCGCGTCAATTCTGGTGGGCACGTATTTGGCATAAACGAGCATTTGACAAAATCTGCGGAATTTCGACTCTCGCCCAACTGCAAAGAGCGGTCGGTCAAAGTAAGGATGGTTCTCTCGAATTTCTTCTTCGATGCGATTGCGAGTTATCTCTGCATGCTGTCGTTTCTGCTGGATGGCTTTCAGGTCCATCTCCATCTGCTTCTCCTTCTTCGGGGCCGAGTCCTGTGGCATTACCAGATTTCCGTTCTCCTTCAGATGCTCGTACATCTTATTCATTCTCAAGCTACTGTGCATACCGCGAGGCAACCGAGGTTTCCTGAATGCGTAGGTGCCATTAATTTCATAAGTACGTATTCAGTTAAACACTACCCCTTTGAGTCTTTCTGATGTTTGGCAGTGCCGTATCGACCCAACATAGGAATCATTCCTGCCGAATCGGAAAGCAGAGATCGCGTGTTGTTAGAATCCCTGAAATTTTTACTCTCTAGTTTGGAAAAGGAGATTACGTTTGCACGTCATTACTCGACCACCAACGTGACTCCAGTTTTCGAAGACATCTGCCCAATTTGTCGCAGTTTTCGGCGTCGCTTCTGCTTTTTTCGAATCTGGTAGGCCCGCTCCAGCAGAGACTTACTGCTTACGAACGCTTCTGAAAGCAACTCACCACTACGATTAGTAGCAGTCACAGTTAGTAAAAATCTAGGAAAACAGCAACCTGCTAAACCGGCAAAACGTGTCCTTTCTTGTTGTCCACCATTTAAATTCGACCAAAGAAAATTAAAAAATCACCCTTTTCTCGCGCGTCTTCGCTGTCATCGGAGTCCTCATCGGCAAATTGTTTGGCAAAGCTCTCACGAATCTTAGGAGTGGGAAATTCACTGGGCAGGCGCTTCACCACCACCATCTGCGGTCGGTCGGGGAAGTGGCTGAAGACACGCAGCCGAAAGGGCAGCTGCGTGCGCATCGACGTCGTCTGCTCTCGAGCCTTCAGCTGCTTCACCTTCTTCAACTCCTCGTCCATCTCCAAGTTGTCCAGAATGACAGCCACGAACAAACTCAACACGATCTTCAAACAGAAACACCGCACTCCCAGCAGAACAAGCAGAGCGCACCAGAGTGACAAAGAGATGGTAAGCCAGGAAGTAGATTGCAACCAAAGGGGCCACTCTTTCTTCGGTCAGGCGCATCACTTCAACCACGATTTCCGTCCAACCTTCCTGCGTCAGGATTTGAAACATCGACATCAACGCCTCAAACAGCTGCAGTGCACAAGCAGCCAGTCAGCGGCTGCACCTACCTCGGGAAAGGTGGTGAACTTATCGAGGTAGGGCACGAAACAGAACAGTTGCAGTGAAATGCTGGACGTGATTATGAGCAGAGCCATGGTGAAGGCGATCAGGCCGCCCAGCTTCTTTCCAGGACCAAAGATCTTGTAGACGAAGTCCTCCAGCATTGGCGACGCCTTTATTAAACGAAAGATGCGAAAGACCTGAAGCAGAGCTTTCTCTACAATTGTACAACAGACAAGACTCACTTGGAAATAGGTAAACACGTTCCGCTCGTAGAGAGGCTTGATGCAATTCAGCGAACTGCCAATGCACAAAATGAACTCGTACTTGTGAATGCCTCGCCGAATATATCCTCTCCACCCCAGACACCACACTTTGAACAAACATTCTACGTTGAACAAGACCGTAAAACCACACTAAAACACTGCCTGTAGAAGAAGATACGTACTTACAAGCTTAACTCAAATCTATGCACTGCAATTACGTATACATGCGTACCTCAATGTAATAGTAAATTTCCTTGCGAACGCGATCGGTGTGATCGTGCTTATGAACGATGCTCGAACTGATCAGTGCGTTGGACAGAACCAGCACCATCATTATCACCTGCAACTCTTCCTTTCCTCATTCCGTACCATACGGCTACTTACCTACTGTATGTACATGCAATTTTGCACAATCTACATACAGGGTGTGCCAAATTAATCAACCCAGCAGATTTTTTACTCTGGCAACCGCAAATCTCAACCGAAAGTTAAAGAGGAAAGTTGAATGAATCTTTTTTGAACGTAAGACAAAAAAATTATTGAGAGATTGGTGCAGATTCTTCATTAGGAATGATTACTTCTACTGAGTTGGCCCAAATTTAAGAAACACTGATTTACTAATGAACAACCAGTGATTAAGGTAACCCAGCAGACTTTTTGCTGTACAACAGCAAATATCAACCGATTCGAAGAATTATATATAAATAATTTTTATAACACGCATAAAATTTTTTTAAATACGTTAATAAAATAATAGTTATGGATTGGAAAAGGGGCCCGGGGCTCTCGTACATGTATGCTAATTTTTTAATTGATCAATACTAAACTGTATTGTACCTGGAAGGCCAAACTGCGATGGAAGTGTTGAAATATCTTTGGGGCCCATCCCTCTGGTTTGTTGGCGTCGATGGTGACCAGTCGCCAACCGTCGTCAGTTCGCTCGAGCAGTTGCTGCAGATCGTCTTGGGTGATCACTTCTCTGCTGGCCCAAATCTGAGAAAACTGCACTCTGATCTCTGCGAACGTCTCAGTGATGACAGCAATGAATACGTTCTGAAGCACCTCGCATGCACACAATTATGTATGTATAGATCAGCAGCAGCTCACCTTTACCAACCAGGCCAAGAAAAATATTAAGGTTACGAAGTACACGAATGCCCACCAAGCTGGTAGACTGTCGATACAATCATACATAACATACACCCAACCTTCCTGCGACGCTGCCATATAGACTGTAAACACACTGTGTCCTGAAAACTACAGTCTTTGTGCAACGCACGTGGTTAGGGAGTTCACATCCCTCAACTTCCGTTCAACTCCCTTTGACCACGTTCCCATCGATTGTGAAACGCGTTTCTTGCTGGTAACCAGACCCCATCAAACTTGGGGGCTAGCATTTCGGTTGATCGGTGAAGTATTAATTACCTCATCAGACCGACTCTATCCCTTATCAAAATTTTGGTGGAATTTTGTACAGAAACACATCGCAAAAAATCAAATTGAATTAGATGTACGTAGAAGACCTCAAAACAACCTATTTAGTAACCCTATTTTAAAAATAAGCAAAAAATTTTTGATAATCAGTCTTTCTGGCATAATAGCCTCAACCTTTTTGCGACCCCCACATTCCACTCACGTGTACAGTATGTTGATTTGAGGTTAAATCTATATTGTTTAACTTGTTATTTTACCAGGCTATTATTTAAATTTGTGTACATCAAAGTTGTGTTACTTTTTTGGTTATGAAAGAGTCCTTCCCAAAAAAAGTCGGGCAGGGGCGGCGGATGGAGTTTTTGGAGCTCATTTTGAAAAGAATGTTTATGCTAGTATTGTCTGCTTGTCCCAGCACAGGGCATTGCAGGTTTCTTCTGCAGAGAGAAATTCATTCTCAATTGCGTGTCATACTGTACCTAAAAAATCGATGGTTGAATGGTCATTTTCAAAGCTGCATTGTTCCCAAAATCCGTGTGACTTTATAAGTAGATTATGATAGATCCTTATAAGATCAACTTATGCTTAAAATATCAGCTCTGGAGCTCGTTGCCATGCGAGGACTTCTTCCAATTGAACAGAGGCTTCTTTTTCGGGTCCCCCAAATATATAAGCATGGCAGTTTCATCGTATCCAGACTTTCTACAGTGCGTTTGAAATGGCGGAAAATTCTGTATAAGTGTGACAAATTTGAATGTGCTACCATGAATGCTACTGATCTGGCAGCAGTAGAAAGAGCGCGGAGTATGCAAATCTGCGAGATCCGACAAAGGCGCCTTCTTCAAGCCATTACTCCAAATTGAGTGGGGCTAGAGAGAAACCCTTGCGGCTGTGGGAGTTTTATTATATGGGCAATTCAAATGAGCCAATAAAAATGGGGGTCAAAAAATTCCATCCGACGCCTATAGGGCAGCTTAAACCACATTTTTGGCTAGGGCTCTTAAATTTTCTACACAAATTACTGACAAAAAAATTCTAATGGGGATTTAGTCGGCCTCATGGGGTAGCTAGAGCCTGGGGGCAGTTCTAACCGCAGTCCCCTTTCCACTGACTGGGCCCACCTAAAGCCACGCCTCAAATCTGTAGACCCAACCCAATTATGGCGTGCCGGACAGTGCGGTAGATTCTACCGAGCAACCAAAAATACTTACCAAAGTTATTGAACATTCCGTAAAAGCCTTCTTCTTTGGGTTTCAGTTGCAGTTTTCTGCACTGCATATTCTCGGGACACTCGTAGCCACCTCCACTGGGGGAGCAGAACGTATCGGGAATAGCCAAATCACGAATGGTCACATTTCTAGAAAGCTGAGGTGAGTGGGTCGGGGGAAAGGAGCCACTTACGACACGTTGGTCTCGGGGCGGACGCAGTGGTAGTCCATCCGTCCGAAGAACTGCACTCCCAGTATGCCGTAGAGCGACATGAAGAAGAGGAAGAAGATGGTGACGTTGTAGATTTGCTGGCTCGAGCGCCTAGAAAGAATAGTGAGAGAGAGTGCAGATACGTAGATGCGTGTGAGTTTGACTTGAAAATCTGCTGAATTCTGTTCCTGGGCAACTGGAACTTGACGTTGGCGCGCACAAATCGAATCATAATCAGCGGTCTGGGCGAGCGGAACACTCCGAACCAGACCACGTATAAGAAGTCGGCGCCGGCAATCAGACGGGACAGCAGCTCGAGCAGCTAAAGCAGTTCTGTTTGCAGTGCAGTGCAAATTCGGCCGAGCTTTGAGCATTTCTGCCGAGATCAAAGCAAATCGATGCCGGCCGCGACTTAGCTGCAGATTGGTTTCGGCGCAGCATTACTGTGGCGCCGATCAATGGGCCGTAAATTTCTGAGCACAATTTGAAAGGCCACTGCCCTCTAAGCCGCTAACGCTTCAAAGTACCTGAAGCACCACCGAGATCCAGTGACAGACCAGCATCATGAAGTCGAACAGACACCAGCGGTCGCGGAAGTAGGACTTGTCCGGCTGAAACGGCAGGTCTGATAGGACAGAGCCGAACGAAGAGAGGTACCTTCCAGACGCCACGGCGCTGCATCTTGACCACGGCCTCGAGCGTGAAGAGGAGTGTGATGGCCAGGTCGACTCCGAAGATGATGTAGAAGAGAGGCGGGAACAATTGGATTGTCTTGGGCGTGTGGGCACTCACCGAGAGCATGCTGAGGAAGCAGGCGAGCTTGATGGTGGTCTGGGCCATGGGTCGAGTCAGCCATGCTAAACAGGGCAGCGGGGGCATGTGGAGGAGGAGGTGGGAGGTGAGGGAGGGGGAGCGCGAGGAGGAGGCGGAGGTGTCTCTGCGCTGAGTGGAGTAGCTGATCGACTGGAAGCCGCGAATGCTGAGACTGCTGGGTTCGGCGGAGGAGACTGTGCGTGCTTGGGCGAAATTGGACGTGACCGAGAGGAAATCGGCACGAATGGAGTCGGGACGGACGGGCATGGGACCGGGCATAATCACGCTGGCCTTGTGCGTCTGCGCACTTGTAGACATAGACATGATTAGGAAGCAGAAGCACGACTAGGTAGTCGTAATGAGCAAAGATAAAAGCCCCTCCAACTTGCCGCCGGCAGCGCGCCGCAAACAAAGGAAGGCGTATCGGATTTAGGGCGCTAATTAACTGTCAACAGAGAGAATTGACAAGCAAACTCACTGGTGTCTGCCGTTTCCTGCTGCTCGTCTCCCAGAAGGTCGGCCAGGATGCCGAGGGACTCTCTGCCCTTGTGGTAGCTGGACTTGCGCGCCAGCATGGCGGAGGAGATTGCTGCGGCCTTGGTGACTGAAAGTAGAGAGGGAGTGGCGGAATAGTAGGTGGCACATGCTTACATGCAGCCATGGACTAAGGAGTGATAAGTAGCTTATGGCCTGATCAATCGAGGCGCACCCAAGTGGCGTGCCGACAAACCGCGGGTCTGCGGCTTTGGACACAAATCAGCGAATTACTGCTGCCGCGCCGCTCGGGCTCACTGCGCTAATAGGCCAAATGCACTCGAGTGACGAGACCGTGCGTACCGGAACTCAAAGTGCTTGGCCAAATCAATGCTGAGAAAATTCATTGTGGCCCTAAGCAATCTCGCACTCATTCCACCAAGGAAATCATACCGGCTGGCTCGGAGCACTGTCTGCACGACCAAAAGGCCGGCTGGTACGAGCGGCTGCGCATTGCGTCGGCCATGGCACAAGACACTCGACCAAGCTTTCATACCTGCAGGGGGCGGCACGGCGGGGGGACTGCGCGTCGACGATCTATAGCTCATGTGCGAGCGCGGCATCACCGACCGACAGCAAAGATTCTAATTAAAGACCACGCCCGACGACGCCAAATTTGCAATCAGGTGCAAGCGCGCCGGGTTTGATTAAACGTGATATGAGACTGACAGGATGTAATCGCGCAGCAGCAGTAAGATTAAATTAAACACGAACACAACCACGCCTGGCCGATCGGCCGGCTACAGGTAAAAAGCGAGCTTGGCGGAGGAGCGCGCGTATGATTTAGTGGTGCGTCTTTGCCGGCAAAACCACAAGTGCGCGCCAACTGTCGTTCTACCTGCTGCGCAGAAATCAATTGACTGAGTTAGCAGAAGAATCGGCTGATTTAAGCGCAAAACACCGTACCATAGTTTCCGCAGTGTCTGGGCAGTTGCAGTAGGCAAAAACCGATTCGATTATGCCATCGGCCAGTTGGCTTGCCAAAGTGTGGCGAGGTTTGGGATTTGTACGAGTGATTTGGGACCGCACACAAGCTGCTTTCTATCATGCTCAATTATTAAATGTAAAAGCCAAACTAGAGCGTCGACGGAAAAAACCGAGCGTGCTCGCTTGGTCGTAAAAGAAATCCCAAGTCAATTATCTTAATGGAGCAGACAAGCAGCCGTGGCCCGTAATGTAAGCAAACCGAGCGATGCCATCACCTACTTGGAATCTGGCCCAGATGCGTCCACAGACGCGCCTCCCCCGGATCCGGCTTCGGGTTGAAGCCGAACAGCTCCTGGAACCAGTGCTCGCTACGACCGTACATAGCTCTCTGCTCTGGACACACTAGCCGACCTAATTCTCGCAGCTTTCTCACGTAAACAAAAGGTTTGATTAGCAGACATTCTCTACAGCTCACCTATCTGCAGACCGCCGATTTCGACCGGGGTGCGCGGTCTGCGTCGCCATGTTCTCGAAGCCCAGTTTCCCAAGCTGGACATGGAGGCAGAGAAATTAGAGAGCTGCGATCGTTAGAGGGCAAGTACAAGTACTAGGTTGAGGGGCATAACTTATTGGCCCAATCGTCTATGCATTATTGAGAGAGCCGTGTGTATACTTACTGGTGGCAACATCGACCAACGGCGCGTTTAGGGTGCTAATCGCCCTTCGTCGTGAGCAACAGATTTCCTGATGTGCCGAAAAGGATTCGTGCAAGATGGAGGACATCTCAGACAGGACGTAAGGCACCACCACTACATGCTCAGGCAGTTTTAGGTCCTTTTAGAGCCGAGCAATTGGTGCTGACACAGCTCAGTTAATCGATCATTACCTACACGTACGTCCGGAGCAACTAGAGATTCCATCGTTTTGCCCAAATTAAAAGTGCCACGGTGATCGAGCTCTTACCAAGCATGCGGGTGGGGTTGGCCATGGTCAGCAGGTCCTCCGGGTTCAGGGCAGCCGACCCTGTCTGACTGTCAGTGCGGATGCGCACCAGACGACTGCTCTTACGCACCACTGCTTGCCCCTCGCCAATTGACCCCATTCGGCAAAGTAATTTGCAAATATTGCAAATTGAATTTGTCAACTTGGAAACCGAACCCTATCGACCGTTTTATATAGAACGGTGCTGGTAGTAGGGCTGGAAATTGCAACCGTCATCTTGATCTTCTCGGGGGAGTTGAAAGCAGATTGTTCTACGCTCAAACAAACTACATGCCACCACACTAAACGAGCCAACCGCCCCTGCCTGTCCCGCACTCTGATTCAATAAACACATTTAGGACCCAACTTTGCTGATTGCACCACAGATTAAGAGTTACACCACTTTCCACGCAGACCTGCACTCCATGGGCCACTTTGCGATACAAAGTCGCTTACACTATCCTTTTCTGCACTATCCAAAAGCCATTCATAGGCTTTGATGGGAGGACGGGATGTCTGAGGCCTGCGTGAAACGGTTACGTTAGGCTTCTCTATTCTCAGCGCTTACCAGAGGACATGCACCAGCACGTTTGTTTGCACACAATCTGGTGTCTGTTTCTGCTAATCGCTTACCATCGCCCATATTAATTCAGTGCACTGATTGGCGGAACACTTTTTAAGACGCACGCACGATAAGCGCAGATCGCAATGAAAATCCAAGTGGCATTGGAACCGCCAAACTTATTAGGGAGCCGTAATAAAGGCCGTTTTATTGACCTGACCATGCACTTGGCACGCGTCACTGGCATATCGAACCAACACAATAAAATATGTCGCTACATTAAGTGTGACCACTTCAAGTAGCAGACTGAGCACAATTAGCTCACTTCGATCGAGTGAACGTAACTTCGTAACTTGAGAGCGAGAGAGTGACATGCAGTACCGCACCTTTCACCTACTGTACGTAGTTAGTACTACATTGCATGCATAGGATAATTTTATATCCGGTAGATTCAAATGAGTTTTTCAAGTACTAATTTATCAATCAATTAAAGTTGTTCTTTATCAAACGCAATATTAACCCTTTCGAAATCACTCTTCATGCTAACACTAAATCAGGTGATCCCCGAATACCCCACCAGATGAGAAGGCTCCCAATGCGATACTTTGGGAATATGGATTAAAAATATGGGATAGGCTTCTTAGGACACGATTTGAAGCGTTATTCGATGTTTCTGCTTGCGTATGAAAATACGAACCACCTTTGCTTCCTTCCACTGCTTTCACACAGGGTCCGTCAAAAAACCGCACTGATTTTTTACTGTAGCAACCGCAAATCTCAACCGATATGAGTAAATTCGTTTTTAATGAAAGACAAATAAATTCTTGACAAATTGATCATGAAATGTTTATTAAGATACTTTGCGTCAGTTACTGAGTTAATGCTTGACCTCAAAGTCAAAACAGTGAATTTTACAATGAATCAAGAGCGATTATTATTATTCTGTTACACTTCATAATTACAGCGGTGCCGTGGAATTGCTGAGCCGCGGTCAGAATTGATTAATGCTAATCCCGCCCCAGCAGCGCGCTAATTCGGTGGCCGATTACCAGCTAATTAATTGACACTAGCTGACGCCGCTTGTAGGACGTTCGTCCCAACCGTTTCGTCCGCTTGCTGTTCGTCCCGACCGTTTCGTCCCGGCCAACTTCTAAACTGACCGTTTCGTCCGCAGCTTAGTTACAGCAAGAATGCATAAAGGAGTAGCAAGAATGTGCCGCTCAGCGGCCGGCCGAGTGGCGATGCGCTGCACCAAAATTACTGGAGGGGTCGCGAATTTCGCAACCCCTCCAGTAATTGCGCATGCGCTTTATTGCAGCGCAACCTGATTTCTGAGCGGGATATTCATTCTGTCTTTGGGAATATAGCTGCCGCCGTTAATTTCTTAAGTCTACGGCAACATGATAAAGTGAAAGAAAGGTAAAAAATTTAGAATATGCAAGCATGTGGCATATGTACATGGCCGAGCTCGTGTGCTGCGTTAGAAGTGGAAAGTTTCGCAAATGCAAAAAGCCTGATGCATTTCCACAGATATCTTGTAATCTTGTCTTGCAATTGGACACATATTTTAGTTATTGTGATAATTGAAGATCTTAGACCAAGTATGCAATGAATTGCCGTTGTAGAAAATCGCTAAACATTTTGTTGACGTCATTCTTGCTCAGAAATCAGGTTGCGCTGCAATAAAGCGCATGCGCAATTACTGGAGGGGTCGCGAGATTTTGGTACAGCGCATCGACACTCGGCCGGCCGCTGAGCGGCACATTCTTGCTACTCCTTTATGCATTCTTGGTTACAGCCTATTGGAGCGGTGGCGGGAAACTCAAACGAAAGCACTAACGATTTGGTAACAATCGCTTGCAAATGCCAAGGTTGTGTGCAGTAGCGGCCTACATCGGTAGCTATTAGTGATTACTAATTGTGTTATTTCCTATTGCGTGTCTTCTAATTTGGCCGCTGGCCTGCCTTCATCCGCGTGTCGCTGAGAGGTACAGGGCACGTTCCAGAGGGCCTGTTTTCAAAACATAAAAATACCCCTAGAGACGCATCAGTACAGGGCACGCTCCGGAGGGCCTGTTTTCCAAACATAAAAAACCCCTAGGGGTACGCATCAGTATAGGGCACGTTCCAGAGTCGTATAGTCATAAGAAAGTTCATTAATTAATAGATAGTCCATTTCTGACCTTCCCTGATTTTTCTCCCCCCCCAGCTACAACTATACCCAGATTTTTATGTTCAAAATTGACGTCTGAAAATTCCGGTCTGTTCATTTCGGAAGGGCATAACTTCAGGCTACAGAAGGCTAGCAGGCTAGGACTTGGCCAAAACAAACTCTTAACAAATAAATAATTATAATCGTGCCAAACAACTTTTCATTCGGGTGAAAATTGACGGAATTGCGGCCATTTGAAATTATCCGGTAAAACCGATGTTAGTTTACTTGGTCAGAAAATTTGGTTCATTGGCAATTGACAATCCAATCCGTCGCATATCTTGAATTAATGGCTGGGTAAAGTTCCTTCCTTCCGTCGGGGGTTAGGGGGTCCCCTGGGGCTCTAGCAGGTCCCCGGATTTCTTAATACTTTAATACTAATCGTTCAGCATGAGCGGACTGTAGCCATGTTTAGCTATTAACTCGATTGGGCTATTTTTAGCTAAAAGCTACGTAAATACTGAAAGAGCCGGCACAGTTGGTGTAGTGGTTTAGGCCACATGGCCACTGTGCGCGACGTCGTGCGCTCGTCCACTCGGCGGGGCAAGTTTCTTGCCGCAAAGAGTTGGTCGTCGGCATAAAGCTCCACCCAGGCCACCGAAAACTGGTTACAGCGAGTAGGTAAAATGGGAACCAACTGGATCTGCCGTTGCACGGAAAGCCGCTCCAAAAAGCATGCCGCGTTGGAGGGAAGATCAATGACGTCAGGAGCCGTCTGAGAAACCAGCAATAAGGCCAATACCGGTTTGGCCACTTGGCCGGGCGGCCGCTGGGAGCTGTCGGCACCATGACGTCACCACGCCAGGCACTCTCTTAGTACCTGGCGCCCAACAGCATGGCTTGAGTGGCTTGGCAGTGAAAGAAGGGCAAACGTCCGAGATGACGATATCAGGGGTAACGAAATGGACCGTGCAGGTCTGATCGTAGTGCTGTACATCGTACGGCCCCCCCGCCAGATCGGATCGGATCGGATACTGAAAGAATGTGATTGTTTTGTGTCCGTACCGTGTTCTACGTGGTTATGTGGTTGCTTTTGAGCGATTGTGGTGTGTGATTCTGTTTACTATACATAAAACTCCTTCAGTACGTAGTTACTGTATCTGCAGCCAATGAAGCCAGCCGATAGATAGTATTTTCTTATACAGTAGCTGAAGATGGCTGACTGAAGTCCCCTGGCTGTGGTTGGTGGTCTTATAAGGGGTGGTGTCAAGATAGAGTGCGAAACTCGCTATTTTCTCGCTAAAATCTCGTCATTTTCTCTCTATTTTCTCGCCATAATCTCGCTAAATTCTCGCCATTTTCTCGCTATTTTTTCGCTATGGTGCCAATCAAATCTGACAGGTCAATCATGGCTTACTGGTCAATTGCGTAATCACAGCCCAGGTCAGATGACAGGCCAACTAGCCCATCTGCTGGTGTCTGTTACACAGGGCCGGTGAGGCCCCGGCTTCTTGCAAACGTTATCGTGCTTTCCCACACACACAGTCACACAGGTGACGAAGGTCAGAAAACGCTGATCCCGAATGACACCATAAACACTTGCGGTCTGTTCAGTCTTGCTAGTTTGGAACGAGTGTATTTTGTTTGCGCCATTTCTATGTCTCCTCTTGCATTGTCTACTCTGTCTGTCTATTCTTGTATAATTGGGGATGCGTCCGTCAAACTAACTGTCTGTCAGTCCTCAGTGGGGTACCCAGGCAGGGAAACGCCAACGGAGGATGTAAACTTTTGAAGTTCCGTGGTTGAGCTGGTCGCTGCCCAAACTGGGCGGGAAAAGTTGCATCATTCTTGAGGCAAATCAACAGAAATTTACAATTTTAGTAATTTCAAGAAACCTGGTTGGGTAGCAGCTTTGGCAGACAAAAAGTTTTGAATAATTGGCCGTCAAAAACACCTATTAAACGCATTCCCTGAGCATAAAATAACGTCATAATCTATTCGTTTCTCTTATTTTTGCCCAATTTTGTCCTGACTACCTCCACCGCTAAGGGAGTATACCCACCATTATACCCCGTGGTACGCTACTGCTAACTGTTAATAATGACTCTGTGGTCAAATGGACACAGGCAAGCAGATGCAGTCAAAGAGATAGGCACTCAAACACAAACTGACGATTCTGGTGTCTGGCTAACAGAAGGGCGGCATCTTTCACACGTGCGGCGGCAACAGGCGGCCACCAGATACATCTATCCGTCACTCAATACCTGTCATAAGAGCCACTTGAGTAGGCCTTAGCTGTCAATCAAAGACTCGCTACACCTGTTGGGACCCACTGCAGACCAGAAAAAATAGCGAGAAACTGCAGAGAAAATAGCGAAAAAATGGCGAGAAAATAGCGAGATTGTGCAGAGAAAATAGCGAGTTTCTCACTCTATCTTGACACCACCCCTAATAAGAAGGTAGGCGAGGAGAAAGATTTCATTGTAGAGTGGGCATAATGCTGTGGGAAGTGGTGTGTGTGTTGACGGTGGTCAGTGTGTTTGCGTTGTGTTTGATCAATTGTGCGGAGAGAAAGCCAGACATGCCTCCTGCTTCGGATGCGGAAGTATCGGAAGAACCTACTCAGCCTCTTTCTGACACCAATCAGGCTGCAGAAATGCAAGAATCTGACAGTTTGCATGACGGAGACTCTGAAAAGAAAGTCGAAATTCAACACGCTCCGGCCGACACCAACCGACCTGTAAAGAGTTCAGCGTACAGATGGAAATATGAGGACAAGGCCAAAGGAGTAGTGGTAACTGTCATAGAAGAAGTGAGTGTGCGCTGTCTGCTGGTTTACTGTCTTTGTTCTATTGCAGACGCAAGTGTGGGAGTGGAAAGACGAACAAAAACTGCCCACTGACGCCCAACTGGACGAAGCTTCGGCTCAGAAGTCTAACTGGACCGGCTTTTGACTTGTGCCTCTTCTGTACTTGTCTGCTACCCTCTTACTGACTATTCATCACGCTTGTCTGTGTCCGTAAAAGAGTTTTTGAAATCGCTTGTGCAACGTTTACGAACAAAATTTGCACTAAAACCACAGAAACCGTCATCTACTTTCACTGTAAAGTATTATGCACCTGTCTATTAAAAGTTTTCTATCAAAACTAGGTATGGCCAATGGTTTCCAAAAATTAACGCTACAGCAAAAAATTATGCTAAAACCGCCGATAACATGACCGGCCGAATATAATTTATGTAGAAAACCGCACTTGATTCCATGAAAAATTAGAAAAATTCGATTTAAAAACATCCGTCTGCGAAGAACTTCTAGCGCACTTAGTACCGTTTTTAGTTGTGGGCATGGGCAACACGCAACAGATTTGAATAACTCGCGGTACAAGAAAAAATTATGCATCATTCGCCTATCTAGTTATTGGCGATAACCACTTCGAAAAGACCATTTTACCCGAAACTGGGTCGTTTACCCGAAGCAAGGCTGTTTGTTTTCCGGAAAAAACTCAAGCCGGTTTTTTTCCAAAAGTTATTATGACAGAAAAAAATTTTTAACAATAGCTTTTTATTGCAGAATTCACCGAAATAGCGTGAGTTTTATTACGAAATGCACTAATTTCATCTTTTAGAGTAGTAATTTTATTTTAAAACAACAAAAATACAATAATAAAAGTTACCTTACTGTGTAACGGAACACAATGAGCCGATGAACCCACGGGCCTGTTTCACCAATTTACAAATACAAACCAGATTTTACAATCACAAATACAAATACAAATACAAAATTTAGTTTGTATTTAATACAAACGGGCCTGATTCTGATCACCAATAAATCTTTGTATTTGTGTTTGTACTTGTGAAAAAAATTTACAAGTGATTTACAAAGGAGGAGAAAGAAAAATATCGCAAATTGCAGGAGAATGGTGTTTGACATCCAACTAATCTGTTAAACCGCATAAAATGAAGATAGGGAGGGGCAGGGACATTGTCAATAGTTGAGAAGACCTGAAACTACAGTACAACAGTACTACGTACTTGTATTTGGGAGGAGAGTATGCGCTAGGCTTTTCAGTTCGCAATGTGAAGGTTTCGTGGTTACTTGAATGTGCGACACTATAAATGAAGTCAGTGTACAGCTGACAAGCTTAAGCAACAGGTAACAGGTAACAACCTGCATATTTAGATAGCGATTTTACACGGTCGCCAATCTTTCGGCCATTGCTGGCAGAGCAATCAAGCTGAGCTTGAGAATAAAAGGCTGCAGGGCAGAGTTAGGTAGGATGGAGCTGAAGTTATCTCGTTAAGCCAGGTTGGCCCGCACGCATTCCTATCTAGCCCTATCTCAAACATATATAGCAAATACATATATACATATATGACACAATGCAATAGGTGAAGTGAGAGCAAACAAAAACGTGATTTTTAAGCGGTAGGAGAACGTTTGTAGTGCAGAATTTATTTTAGAGTGTTTTTAGGCTCTTCTAATTCACCTAGTCACATTTGCACCACAAGACATACCGAAACACTAAACATAGAATCAATTTACAAAGCCTCAGACCTTTGTGAAAAAATTTCGGTATTTTTGGTGAAACAGGAACGTTTGTATTTCGTTTGTATTTGTGAAATTCTAGTTGTATTTCATTTATATTTGTGTTTGTGAATTTATACATTGGTGAAACAGAAATCCGTTCGTATTTGTGTTTGTATTGGTGATGAATTGTAAATTTGTGAAACAGGCCCCAGTGTTCAAATTTCTGCGATTTTACAATGGTTCACTTGTCGATGCAGAAGCGTTTGCAATGCTTGATGATCTGTTCTCAACGTGACATGACGTCCAAGCAAATACTTCTCCCAGTACTGGCAGAAGAACATCGCTGCATAAGATTGGGTCCGAGCATCCGATTCCGGGAGCTACAACCTGTCCTATCAATTGGCTTACATGGGTTCTGATCACCAGAAGTTATAAAGGTTTTCTGTCAGAATTTTTGGCAAATTTCGTAGCTTTTGTTACGTAAGTACATACAGTAGAGTTAAAAATGATGTTCGGTTCCATTTTTAGCTTCACTCAAACTTTTTGTTCTCGGGACTGACCACTCAGTAATACCCAATGGCAATACCAATCATTCCTGCAAGTTTCAAAGCTGTTTGAATTACTAAAAAATAGAATTTCCTTGGTTCTTAGGTTTGGGTTATAAAACCAGCACCTGTTGCAATTTTTGCACGAAACTTGCTACATATGCGAGATAACCGGAGGCTAACAAACCAGTGAACAAACCAGATGCACATTTGAATAGAGGGGGTGCGACATAATAAATGCCGGTCCTGACTTTTGGGACTTCAGCTCCGGTCTATTCGGTTGTTGGTGGTCTGGCACGCACCGTTGGTCATCGAATCATTTAAACATACGTATTATTATGACATCAGCCAGACCAGTGTGATGATCCTACTTGCCGTCGCCGGCTCTCTTCGTACCAGTGTGGTGCATTTTGAAAATTTGAAACTAGGTAAAGTAATAACAGGTAAAGTTGTCACCTAAAAAACTAGGTAAAGTAATACTAGGTAAAGTTCTCAGATAAGAAAGTAGGTAAAGTAATACTAGGTAAAGCCCAGAAAAACTAGGTAATACTAGGTAAACCTAAAACGCTCGAAATCAAGTCAAAATATTATTTTTGGTTCAATAGTTCAATGATGAAGTTAGTGGAGTTAAAATTTACGAAATTTGATACATTTCAAGTAAATATTTGTATTTTTTATCAAATAAGTCAGAAATTCATTCTCTGGGCCACTGTAATTGTGGGAAAGCCCGGAAAATTTGAAGGTTTGCTGACTGAAAAAGCCAAGTAAAACTGAAAATATCAAACTAGGTAAACTTGTTTTACCTAGAAGTAGTGATGTAAAATTATGGAATTTGAATTTCAATTCAATTACAATTAAATTATTGGTTCAATTTTTAATTTCAATTAAATTAAATTAAATTAATTGAAATAGTTTGCCATTATTTTCAATTACAGTTGTATTTTCAATTAAATTATGGAACCTTGGAAAATTTCAATTTTGCAATTTTTTTCAATTATTTTTTCAATTTTTTTGAAAATTGTTGTATTTTTGCTGTTAAAAGACAGTGACAGCGACCCAGGACTTCGAAAAATGTCCAAGTAAAAGCTTAGAGACTCCTGGTTAGCCTGCTGCGAGAAAATTTTAAAAAGTTGCCTTTTAAAAACACATAAAATGGCATTCTGGGGGAAATTTACAGATATTTCATTATTATATATCAGTACATAATCTAAAGGTTTTCAGCATTTTTGAGCAACATCACTTTCCTAGGTTTCGATAACTTCGCCAAAAAGGGGGTGTAAACCGACCATACACCAAAAATCACTGTTTTGACTTTCATGAACTACAAAATAGAAAGCAGAGCATAAAATATTACAAAACAAAGGGAGTTCAGTATAATGGGGTGACAAACCTTGCATAGGTTTTTGTTTGAAGTCATTAGCGTCTCTAATACTTACGCATTTCTTTACATTCACCAAAGGAAATAATTGAAAATATAATTGAAATTCCAGGCGAATTTCAATTCAATTACAATTAAATTATGGCCCAACTTTTGAATTTCAATTAAATTAAATTAATTGAATTGAAATTAAAAAGGGCCAATTATGCGAATTTCAATTACAATTAAATTAATTTTTTACATCACTACCTAGAAGTACCTAGTTATGTGGATTTAAAACTAGGTAAAGTAAAACTAGGTAAAATAAAGTAACCAACAACTAGGTAAAGTAAATCTAGGTACTTTTCCCGAATATTAACTAGGTAATACTAGGTATACCTAGTTACCTAGTTACCTAGATAAAAAGTGCACCACACTGCTTCGTACTAAGCTGACTTGCTCGCAAAATGCATTTTAAGAGCCGGTTTCTCTAGGAATCGACTTTTGCTCCTTAACCTCCGGACAAATCTCAACTTTTTGTCTCCGATTTGGCTGAAATTTTGTATTTTGGTATAATTTGACCTAAAAAGACATTTTATCACCTTCCCGGCCATTTTTGAGAGGGTCACTTTTTCGACCCTCTCACAGATTTCGAGTCATAACTCGGGAACAAATGATCGTAGGAACCTGCGAATTGCATATTTAGAACCAGAAAACTATTCTCTTTCAAACGATACCCTACTGGACTGTATTGCAGAGAAAAAAATTTTTTCGAACCCCTTCCGCGACCGATTTGACCCCCCAACAGTTGTGTCTCCAACTGTTTTATTTCATGGAAATGTAGCGCTATGTTTTTGCTTTCGATTAAAGCAAAAAATCGAGAAAAAAAGGGGGGGCCAAATCGAGTTTTTGGGCCTTGAAAGTTGAAAATCAAAAAATTTTCCCTATAATGGATTGCAAACTGTAAACAACACAACTTGGTCAGTTTTGAATCGATTTTGGAGATTTTTGGCACACGTATTGTACTGTTCATCTTGCACATAGCGCACAAACCTGGTCCTGGTTGCCCCTCTTTAACACGAGTTTTATGCTTATTTTGTTTATTATTTTCAGTTTCGCAAACAATTTCTCGGTTTCATTTGATGTTTCCCATGATGGGCGTCCAAATTGTCTTTTTGAAAGGAATTAGAGCTGGAATAAACCCAACCCAAGCAATGCCTAAGTGAAGGATAGTTGGAAACTTTTGCATTGAATAAACATTCTGCTTACTTGGTACTTACAAGAAGAATCTGCCATAAAATTTATGGAGTTTTTTGTTGTATCAAAAATAATCGATAGCGAAATATCGATTGATCACGATTTTATCAGTTTTCAGCATCTGACTAAAGCAGCTAAAAAAATGGGATTACCAAATTGAGGTTTTCTGGTACGCCAAATTCATTGGTGACGCCCATTTACAGCTACGATCACGTTATCAATCGATACTTAATCGATTATCGATTTTTTGCTGTGCAGGTGACCCAACTACACAGGCTATGATTTTAGGCATGCCGTTTTCAACCATGATGTTGGTTTAGAGCTATCATCCAGTTTTAATTCAGTAATCGATATCGATTGATTATTGATTTTTTGTGCAACTAAACAAGGCAGAAAGCTAGGATGTTAGTGGTTTTCGGGCATGCCGATTTCAACAATTATGTCAACAATCAACAACAATCCATTATAGGGAAAATTTTTTTGATTTTCAACTTTCAAGGCCCAAAAACTCGATTTGGCCCCCCTTTTTTTCTCGATTTTTTTCTTTAATCGAAAGCAAAAACATAGCGCTACATTTCCATGAAATAAAACAGTTGGAGACACAACTGTTGGGGGGGTCAAATCGGTCGCGGAAGGGGTTCGAAAAAATTTTTTTCTCTGCAATGCAGTCCAGTAGGGTATCGTTTGAAAGAGAATATCTTTCTGATTCTAAATATGCAATTCGCAGGTTCCTACGATCATTTGTTCCCGAGTTATGACTCGAAATCTGTGAGAGGGTCGAAAAAGTGACCCTCTCAAAAATGGCCGGGAAGGTGATAAAATGTCTTTTTAGGTCAAATTATACCAAAATACAAAATTTTAGCCAAATCGGAGACAAAAAGTTGAGATTTGTCCGGGAAGAGTCGACCCTTATATAAACCGGCTCTTAAAAAGTCCGTCTTCGAAAGCCAATTGATTACTAAATACTTCTCTTTTGTAAAGTATTTGTTCAAATTTGGCGGTTTGATTGGCAGGTTGCATATGCGTGCGTGTAACAGGAGGATACTGTAGCTCCCGTTATTGTCAAAAATTCGTTCGTCGCTCGCTCGCTCTCGCTGTTGCTCATCATCGGAGAAGTTTGTATTGTGTAGTAGTTGTGTTATTGGAGATCATTGGAATTGGAAGCCAGGAAGGAAAGGTCTGAAAGTTCCGTTGACCAGCCAGAATGGAGCCTTTCACGAATGATGATAAGCCGTCGCACTCGGCGTTCGTTCGTTTCCTTTATTTATTTACTTTACTATAGCTAGGCTAGAGTAGAGATGCAACCATAATCCGATGTTTTTTGCTCAAAAACACTATCCGGTAACGGGTATTTTTCTTTGCGGTTGCATCTCTAGACTAGAAGAGGGATCAAGTGTAGATATAGGTACGCCATTAAAGATTGAGCCGATACCCGGCAGGCCGCCATTGTTAATTTAGAAAATTTCTGCTGCGCAGCATCTACCGTCCATGACCGCATTTATTATGGCTGTGTAATTTCAGAACACTTCATCTGGCATTTCCTTGTGAGAATGCTTCAATAGTGGCTTACAATGCATTGAGAATTGATGAGGAACCTAAACGAAGCAAGGTGAAGAAGCAGATATCGACTGACGGAAGATATCTTGTGGTGTACGCTTCCTTGCTGCTTCACGTTGAAGTTAGACGTTGTGGTTGCAACGAACACTCGAAACTAGCATATTTTGGTTAGCTGGGAAGGCTCTGACTGAGGTCGATTTTGAAATTATTTGGAATCAAGCTTTTTCTGCCATAATTTTTGGAGAGCAGG
The DNA here is from genome assembly GCA_030248155.1 of Sabatieria punctata. NCBI lineage: Eukaryota > Metazoa > Nematoda > Chromadorea > Araeolaimida > Comesomatidae > Sabatieria > Sabatieria punctata. The sequence goes on from JASANB010001906.1 coordinate 24,379, forward strand.
TTTTCAGTGTATTTCTTTGCATCACTCAATTCCTCTCACGACGTTAGTGTTTACGCCTAGGTAAAAAGTTTGGTCTGGGCGTATATTTGTACCTTTTACAGTCAGGCACTTAACGCCGTTTATGGTACCGGTACCGTAGGTAGTAGTACCATATTGTGGTACCGGCACCATATATGGTACCCCCACCTTCGGGGCCTGTAGTGGTACCATATATGATACCACCACGTTCGAGGTCTGTGGTGGTACCATATATGGTACCCCCACCTTCGCGTTGTTACCGGTACCATATATGGTACCACTCCGTTCAGATTTCGTACCATATATGGTACCACTACCCTCGGTACCTGTACCATATATGGTACCGGCACCTTATATGGTGTCGGTACCATAAACGGCGTTAAGTGCCTGACTGTTTTACGACTATTAATTATAACTAAGGAAAGGCAGGCATAGTCTCCTAAATTGTATAGGTGGCGGCCATTTTGTTTTGCCAGTTTGTGGATCCACGAAGAAAGGTCTTCTTCATTTGGGTGGGTGCGTGATTGGGTGTGTTGAGTCTGGGGTATGTCGAACCCAAGCAGAGTGGGTCTAAACCAACGCAAGGCCCCCCGTTGGCTCATGTGTTTTTCCAGTGTTCCTCAATTTGATCTAAAAGTACGTAGCGTTAAACTGCTTATTTCAGCAAAAACATAAGGTGGAAAATGTTGATTTTAGCTAAAAATCGTACATTTCTCTTTAAGATCATTAACTGCCCGAAAGGCTAACCTGTGTCTATCTCGGTCCTCCTAGTGCGTGTGCTACCGGTCCTGACTTGTTGGTGAGGTGAAGTGAATTCTGTGATCTTTGCCTTGCTGGTTTGCAGGCAGTTTTGGTCGGACGATGCCAAAAGTCTGAAGAAGTCAGTTGCTCATATGTTCGATATGACTTCGTTGGTTATGGAAACCGAGGAAAGGTTCGGTTCATTTACAGAAAAGTCCTAACTTCAGAAGCATAAAGACAACGAGTGATTGTGTGTTTTGACGTTGTTACAGTATTGTTTGTTAAAGAAACGAAGCCAGTTCTCTGTGTGTTGTCTTAACTGCTAGCTATTGGGGTGTGACTCCCTAAGGTACCAAGCGGTACCGCTATATTACATGTACTGTATATTGGTGTGTACCTAGACAACTGCGTTTATAGTTTACTCGTTTGTGAGATGTTTAAAGGGCTGAAATCTAAATTAGCCGAAGAAACTAGAAAAATACAATCGGTAATCAGTTATTTTGATGTGGCTCAACACTGCAATGCTGACTGTTGTAGTCTGCCATCCAGCTGGGTGAAAATCTGGCTTCTTCGTATCGCAGCAAAACTGGAGTACCTAATGACTGCTTGCTGGAGGAGTTGAATCTGTTTTGCTGTATTTAGAGCGAAGCTGGCAGTGACCATGGTTCAGTGGTCGGCAGCTCCTTCGACATGAATCATCAGAATACCAACGCCACTTCAACTCCGAACGTGTCCAACGACGCACCAGCATTGATCGATATTTCGTCTCCCGATGGACAGCCGTCTGTACGTTTATTTATCAAACTTGCAGTCAAACCGTAATAGTAAACAGACGGCCTGTACATCTTAGCCGTATAGCAACAGATGCTTCGTGAGCCGATTGAGATGTGCCGGCGAACTGCAGCTGCCGTGAGCGTGTATTGCTTTTACAGAGTACCGATTTCCTGCAAAGCTTACCTTCTTCGTCTGTTATGGAAGGATTTTCGCTGGAGTCGCCACCGCTTAGGAATCGCCGGGACTCGGGCGGCTCGGCTGCCAGTACGGACAGGTGGGTGACGGCCGCCAGTCTTCTCTCTGTTATTCACTCCTTCTAGTTTGAACATTTTCACCAGCGTTTCTTTGTCGGACTCGCACAGATTGGAAACGATTGCGTCTGATGTAGAAAGCACAGTGACAGACGTGGACACTGGATCGACGTTTATCGGTGGGGCGAGTAAAGAGCAGATTTCAACCGTTTTGCACAAGCTTCAGGGAAGAGCGGCCGGTTATAAAGACAGATATCGTCAGGTGAGGAGGATAATGAGTATGCTTGCAGTGCAGTCTTTTGTGCTCTTTTCAGCTGGTCAAAATGTACAATGAAGTGGTGCGCGAGAACCAGAAGTGTCGAGTAAGAATGCGTCAGCAGGGTTCGTGCGGGAACGGAAAGTCAGGGAGTCATGGAAAAGTCAGGGAATTTGGTGTCTGGTCAGGGAAAAATTTGATAACAACATAAACATCTCACCGCCAAATAGTCCTGTCAGAACTTTACACAACACCCTTTTAAATTAATAAATAAATAAATAACTTTAATCCTTTTTACCCTTTTGAAAATCGGTGTTCTGACTTTATATATACTACTGCTTAACCCGGAAATTTACCTTCTGAATACCGTTTAAATGCGTTTTAGAAAGCCAATGTTTCAAAATTTTCTCACAATGGTTGCAGTTTCCTCACCCTGGTTGGTCAGAGAATTTTGACTTTGGTCATGGAAAAGTCAGGGAATTTAGCTATCCAAAAGCCGCACGAACCCTGGAGATCAGGACGCGTCGATGCTGAATGTTTTGGGTTTAGACCGTGCTCACTGCCGCCCAAGATAAGGCTTTGACTAGAATTGAGCGATTGAAACAAGAAAAAGAGGAGCTGAGAGAGCAGTTAGAAAAGCAGTCATCCCACAATGCCAACAACGACCGGGTATATGTACCTGGTAAATTTACTGATTGTTATTTTCTTTTCGGGTGCAGGTGACGAAGCTGGAGGAGCTGCTTAGTCGCTGTAAGGAGCACATCAGTGCCAACAAGCAGAAAATTCAGTCGCTGCAAACTGAAAACGAAGAACTGAAAGCCAGAGTGTCAGAGGAGGTATGTTGTTGCTTCCAGTCATGCATTATTGGCGGCATCGTGTCAGTCGAGCTGTTTTAGGGCAACGCAGCGTTCAGTGAGATGGTGTCGGAACGGATCGTTAACGAGTGGAAGGCTAAAATGGAGGCGGCAGAGAAAGAGTGGGCGGCCAAGGTAGCCGACGCCGACGAGCGCAGTGTAATGGCAGTGGCAGAAACAAAACGCCAAATGCACTCCGAGCTGGAACAGAAGGATGCTAGTGTGCAGGAAATGTTGCGAAAGTTGAGATCTGCAGAAACCGAAGGTGTCTCTGCACTGGGTGCTAGCAGTAAATTCTACTCGTTTGCTTCAGCTGCCAAAGGCAGAGACGCTACCACAGTCGAACTAGATGAGATGCGAAAGACTGTGCAGGCCCTGGAAGTTGAGAAAGACGACCTGATCGAGCGTCTGTCCAAAACCAAACAAGACGCGGTGCAGCTGGTGAAGGTGAGACTATTGGTTTGTCATAGAAATAGAAGCAAGGCAGTCCAGAGTTATAGCTGAATTCTACTCTAGCCGAGTCTTTTTGAGGATGAAGAAAAACTAAAGCGCGATCAACTCCACAAGCAGTTTGAAGAGCAGTTGACTGCTAAAGATAGAATGACTGAGGAGAAAATAGTTGCTCTAAAACAAAAACACGAAGAAGAGTTGAAAAAGCAGGTATGCGCTTCATCAAAACTTGTGTTAGTGTAAAAAGACACGAAGGATGTAGAAATTGTAGACAGAAGAATGCGCTCAAAAGGTTCACGAGCAGGAGGAACAGATGCAGTTGGCAGTGGAAGAGAGGGAAATGCAGAAAGTAGCTGCGGTGACTGAACAAGACAGACGGAATGATCAACTCTGCTGTCAGCTTGAACAGCTGCATACAGTATGTTCATCTGTGCTTCGGCAAAATATTGATATATATCTTTATATTATAACTTATTTTTTAAACAGTCAAGCGTTCTAATCCCTGTTCTTAGTCTGGCAACTTGCACCGGCCGACTTTTTGGCGGCCCAGCTCGGGAAAAAGCTAAAATAGCTGAAAAATCGCAGGAAATCACTATTGACAATCAAAAGAAAGCCTACAATTCATACATTAGCCGGGAAACTCCGGAGGGAGTGTGTGGTTTTCGCGGGGGGGGGGTTGGAGAGTATAAAATTGCTTTCCCAATGGCCCAACCAGGCACTTTTAAAATTTTACACCCCTTTCCGAAATCCTGGATACGTCACTGGAGCTAATTACTAACGGACAGACATGGGCTAGCATTTCAGGTGATGGGGGGGTAGAATTTTCAATTCCTGAGGGGGACTGAGGGGGCTAGGAGCCCCTGAGGGGGCTGAGGTGGTGGTAAGCCAAAAGTCCGATTTTTAGCTAAAATCAAGGGTTTTTGGCTTATTTTCATTAAAATATGTTAAAATAAGCTATTCTGAGCTCATTTACACCTAATCCAAGCATATTTTTATCATAATTTTCTATACAAAATTCTTCCCAAAAATTCCTGATGGGGGTAGGTCAGAGCCTGAGGGGGCTAAGCTGCTAAGGGAGAATATTACGTCCGTTTTTCAATTTCGCATTATATAAAGTTTAGGTCAGTTTTACCACATATTGTTTCTTCATAATGAAACTAACCCATTTCTGAAATAAAATTTTGTTTGTTAAAAAATAAACTCGGTAAACTTGTAGGAAAAGCTGCAACTACAAGCAACGATTGAAAAAATGACCGAAGAGCATGGCGAAAAGGTTGCAGAGTTGATCACATCGATTGAGAAGAATTCGAGGCGTCACAAGGCCGAGCAGGAGAAGAGCGAGGAATATAGTTGCACACTTCAGAATGACATCGACGTCATTCGACAACAGGTTGATCAAGGCGTCATAGCCTTACAGCTGGCCAACGACCAGAAAACGGCTCTGGATGCAGAGCTGGCCGCTGTTAAAGTGCAACTACAGTCTTCTGAAGAGAAGATGGCATTATTAAACAGTCAACTTGAACAAAGGCAGAAGGCTGACGTGGTGGGCGAACGGCGAGTAGGTGACCTGGAAGAGCAGCTGCAACGTGTCATAACTGAGAAAGATGAAAAAATTGCTGACTTAGCCAAGCTGCTTGAAGAGAAAACCAATCTGGTAGGTCTTATCGAATCGCAGGTGTCTGCCATGCGTGGCCAACTGTCTGTCAAAGATGAGGAAAAAGTGAGCTTGACATCGCAAGTTTGTGAGCTGAAAGAGTCGTTGATGGAACGGGAAAATGCGACTGACTCCGTTTCTCAACAGCTTCAAGAAAACGTGCGAGGGTATAAGTTGATGGAAGAGCAAACCCAGGAATTAGCGCGTCTGGTCACTGAACTGAAAACCGAAATGGCCAACAAAGACAACGAGTTGGTGGAGAAGAGCTCGTTGGTAGACCGGCTGCAGTCAGAGGTTGTACACAAGGAAGCTGAGTTCCGAGACAAGCTGGACAAGATACTACAGTCAAAGGATGTGGAGTTAGCTGACATCCAGGCGCATGTTGAACAACTGAAACAAGCAGAGGTGGAAAGGCTGGAAACGCGAGTTCTGGAATTGGAGAATGACTGGAAGAGCAAGGAAAGCTCATTACGCAACAAACTTAAAGAGCAGACTGCTAAGTTGAAGTCTATGCAAGAAGGTCATGCAGACATTGAAAAATCTGCCACTGATCAAAGGAATAAGATAAGCAATCTGTCAGCTGAGTTACAAGCCTGTCAGCACCAATTAAAGGAATGTATGGACTATGTATCGAAGTTGGAACAGGACATTAAAGCTAAAGATGAGGAATTGCATGAGGCACAAGACCAGGCAGGGAAACTGAAAGAAGAGCTTGCTGTTAAGCAGTCAGAATTACAAACGATGCTAAGAGAGCAGGAGAAGTTTGAACAACAGTTTGTAATTGAGCGAGAGGAAATGTCAGAGCGCTTGAAAACAGAGCAAGAAGAAAGGCGTTCAGCTGAAGCAGATGCCGATAGGTGCAGGGAAGATTTGGTTGATATTCAAACTGAATTGACACGTTTGCGTGATCGGCTGGGGCAGCTTGATCAAAGCCAGGACAGTTTTGGTGAAAAACTGGCGGAAAGAGAATCGAAAATTCAGCGACTTGTCACTGAATTGGAATCGGTGAGAACTGATAACGAAAATAAGGCTAACTCTATGGGATCGCTGCAAATTCAACTTATGGAAAAGGAACGAGTCATCCAAGAAGCTGTGGAACGCTATGAAAGCCAGTGCAGTGAGCTTCAATCTACAATGGAATCAGTCAAGACAGATGCTTCATCTTTAAGAGACCAATTGACGGCTAGTGAAGCTAACGTTTCAGAGCTCAAACAATGTTGTGGTCAAGCAGATGCAGACCTAAGACAACGTATAGAAGAAATAGGGTCACTTAGTGCCCAGCTGGAGCAGCTCAGTGCAGAAAGGCAGCAGTTGCATCAGTCTTCGGAGGAGCAGCTGTCTCAGTTGAATGCTGCGCAAGAACAGATCGCAAGTCTAGAGCACCAAACAGCCACAAGGGATGCAACGATTGAGCAACAAACAGTTCAAATAGAACAACTAACTAATGAACTGCATGACAAAAATAGCGAGGTGGTCTCACTCACTGGTCAGATAGCGTCACTGCAACAACAGATTACTGAAGAACTGGAGGCCAGAGTTAAACTGGAGTCCCAAATACAAGCTCTTCATCTGGAACTAGCCAAAAGAGATACGTCCATGAACTCACTGAACACTGAAATAACAGAAAGGGCATCTGAAATTAAAAAAATTCAAGAGACCGTTGCTGACCGTGTGGACCAACTGGCTTTGAAAGAGTCGGAATTCCAGTTCGTGACAGTTCAGTTGGATGAATCGACGAGAAACCTAAAGGCACTGACCGCACAACTGGACGCAGCCAGGGTTGAGAGAGACCAGCTGAGCACTGAACTTCAGACTACTCAGCTGACCTTGAAAGAGCTACAAGAGCACTCAGAATCAGAACGCACCACGCTTAATGAGCAGATGGGTGCGAAGATTGGTTCATACAAAAAGAAGGCTGAGTCTAAGCTGGCGCAGATGAAAAAGCAACTGGATGAGGAGAGAGAGAAGATGCAGACAGAACTGAGCGCTGCAAACGCACTCTTGACTGAGAAAACGGCGGTCGTCTGTGCCCTGCAATCAGAGTGCGACTTACTGAAAAGCTCTAATACCGAGTTGACTAAAGAAAAAGATGAACTTGTTAAGAAAGAGAAATCTGCAGAAACTGAGCTGGCAGCATCGCTGTCAAAGCTTAGCCATCTAGAAGCTGAACTTCACCAGAAGGATGCAGAGTTGAGTAGTGCGGTAGATCTGACAAGCCGAATCGGACAGCTGGAGGCGGAAAAATTGGAGAAAGAGGACGGAACTCGAGAACTTTCTGCTCAACTAGAGACTGCCCTGGCGCAGTTGGCAGAGGTAGAAAGTCAGTCGCAGGCAGCTACTCGCCAAGCCAAAGAAACGCATAGAAGTGACATAGAAACGAAGCTTGCGCAAGCTGAAAATGAACATCGAGAAGAACTGAAGTCGGTTCTTAAAGAATTCGAAGCGCAGATGGCTCAGAAAGAATCTGAGTGGCAACAGGAACTAAATTCTCTCTATGGTGAATGGTTAATGTAGTTAGTTACGTGCGTCTTTAATGACCATTGTGTTTAGCTAAGTCAGACGAAGATAGGCAGAGAGTGGTGCGAGAGTATCAAAAGGAAGTGAAACAGTTGTACAAGGATGCAAGCGACCGTGCAGACAAAGTGGAAAGTTTGCGGCAGGAGCACAAGACCGAACTAGAAGTAAAGGTTTCAGTACTGTTCCATTACTGCGTAATCTACTGTACGCATCACAGGCAAAGAATGAAACAATTCGGTCCCTCCAGTCTGCGTTGAACGAAGCCAGTGAACGTGCCTTTATAAATACTGCGGTACATTTTAAAAATAACAGACAATTTGACGGCTACGTTTAATTTTTGCAGAACGAGCAAGCCGGTACAAGTGACGAAATTGTGGTATTAAAGAATCGTATTTCCGATCTGGAAACTGAGCTAGCTGATGCTGAAGAAAAACACTCGTATGGTTATGTGATAAGAATTTGTCCGCATAGAAACTGCTCCTCCGTGTCTGTTGTCCTTTCGACCAGCTTACGTCATACATGGACGGAGGCCTTACCGACCCCTAGCCAGCCAAGGGCCTTCCGCGGCCATCCACGCCCCCCACCGCACGACCAAAATTTTGGGCATTAAAATTGGAAATTTTACAGCGTTTTTTGAAATGGGTGTCTCCCCCAGACGATTTCAAGCCCATCCCTCCAGATTATTCCACATGTATGACTTAGGTACGTATGTTTAGGAAAGAACTAGAAATACTGGCTCGGAACTCAGTACCAACTCCTTCAGTCCAGGCAGTACACGTTGATGCAAATCATGCCACTCCCTTATTGGTGCGGACAGAAGTACGTTGCTACCTGCTACAACAGCCTGGGCTTTAATCTTTTTCTACTCTCGTTTTGTTTTCAGCCTTTGCGTAGTGTTGATTTGGACAACAATTTCCCAACTAGCCCCCTATTTGCAGAACCAACCGAAGCTGAGGTTTGTTAACTGTGCTTCACTGTATTTGGCCGTACGTAGACAGTTTATTTATTTTAGTATTTAAGAAACATTCTTTTCCGTTACATGACCGAAAGGGAATCCCTGGGCAAGGAGTGCATTGTAAGTAATTTGCTTTCTAGCTGTGCTGCATGTAGTAGCATTGCACGCTGTAGAAGTCATACGGGGCGGTCTTGAAAGTTAGTTAATCTTCTGTGCCGTCCAGCCATGCTCACGTGTAATAAGTAACGGTCCGGGCAGTGTTACCTTCCTTCGAGGTTTCAACTTTCAAAAAAGCTCAAGAACACCTGGAAATGAGTTTTTAGCACTTTTAATTAATAAGGTTTAAGCATCTAATCCAGTTTAAACTAAAAACAAGTAGAAAATGACAAAATATGCTTAAAAAGACCTGTTTGTTTTGAATAACAGGACCGGAAACGCTAAATTACATTTTATTTTAGGCTAAAAAATTAACTACTTGTGAGCCAGTTTATTTGTACTGGGGCCGCTTCAAATGCTTGTATTTTCGTGTCGGTGGTGGTGGGTGTTGGGTTTGGCCAGACATGGGCTAGCATTTCGGCTGAGAGGTGGGTGGTATGTAAATTTTCAAATCCGGAGGGGTATCGGAGGCCTGAAGGGGTCAGCCGCCCTAGCCCCCCTTTGCCCATGTCTTGTCCTTTCTAGCCAGGGGTAATCCTAACCAAACTCCCTCTGGTGCATGTAGGTACGTCAGTGCTATGCTGGACTCCTTTCAGACATTAGCTCGTGTCATTGCGACCGTACTAAAGTTCAACCCAGAGCAGACCAGTCGGGTTGTTTCCAAAGAGGAGTCGCGGCAACATTCGTGGTATCCGACGGCAGCGCTCTAACTGTGATAAATCTATTTTGTGACGCAGTCTGTGTAACTACGATCAGAGACTTCCGGTAGCTGTCTTAAACGATACACCTTTCTGTTCACTTTGGGTGCTTGGTTGGCGCGTAACCACAGTCTCTAACTACATATGTGATTGAGTTGGCATGGGTGGACTTAACGTACTAATTTATTCGAGTGTACACAGAGGCCAAATAAACTGACTCCTTCAGCAGAGGGTGGTTTGAACGGCCTTTTTCGGACGCGTCGTCTGGGCCGGACGTTTGAGTGATTTTCTGGAGGACACCGCCGAACTGGGTCGCTCGGCCATCGGATGCACAACGGCGATTCTTGGGCTGAATGGCGCCTCTATTATTATGGCAGATTGCTCGCTCTCACTGCAGCAGCCCTCGGTGGTCTTGCTGATGAGAACCAGCAACAACGGTAGGATGAATAGACCGTGACAGGAGCCGATGAGACTGACCAGCAGGACGGTCTTGAGGAAGGTCTCCGACACGTAGGCGTTGATGGCAGCGATCGTCACCACCCCGACCAGCGTGGACAGACTGCTCTGCAGGATCGGCCAGCCCACCGTCTCCAGACTGTAGCGCAGTCTGCTGCAGGTCTGGTCGCTGCTGGCGTGGTAGAAATGGTAGGTGATGTGCGCGCAGAAGTCTACAGAAAAGCCGATGCTGAGCAGAATGGTGATCTGAGAGATTATGTCCAGCTTTACGTGCCACACTGCCAGGATTCCCACCACGCCCACATTAATACTGCAGACCACAATTCCCACCGCCAGACAGCCCGTCCAACTGGGAATGAACAACAGGGAGATTAGCATTACCGCCGCCCCTCCCACGGCTATGTTGATGCCGGTTTCGAACGGCACTGCGTCGTACTGGTCGGCCAATGCAAAGGAAACGTCGTAAAGCAGTAGTTTGAGCGACGGGTGTTTTCGCTGAATCTCGCTCACTTTCTTCTGCAGCGTGTGCATGGCTCGGGAGCGGTTCTCTTGTCCCAGACTCACCAACGGCAGGTACAGTCGACTGGCATTGATAACGGTCTGATCGCCGTCGCTCACCATCTGAATGTCGTGAGCGAAGTGACCGTAGGCTGCGGCTTGCAGAAACTTGTCGACCAGCAGGTCGTAGAAGGCTTTTCTGGAGGACACGTCGAATGCTGCCGCAAACTGCACGAACTCTGTCAGCCAGAAGGTGGATTTGCGCGAGAAATCTGTTGTTTCTAGCTCTCTGACTGCGTTAAACAGGTGTTCTCTGGTCTCCAGATCGAAATAGTCAATCGGCGAAGCAATTACTACCTCGGCTGACGTACTGTACCGGGTGAAGTGCTTCTCGTAGACGGTCAGATATTTGTGAGACTGAGTGTCGTACGGCAGCAATTTGGACAGTTGTAACCCTTGCTCCATGCGGGTAGCAATGGACAGGACGGAGAGAAAGACGAAGGCAAGGTAGGTAAGCGCCAGGATTATCTGCACAGATGGCATAGACAGCAGCTTGCTGTGGTATTCGGCGAAATAAACTGACGGCCAAGGTCTGGCACGATAGACTAGGTTATGAGCAGTGGCTTGGCTTTTCAACAGTCCGAAACAGCAGTAAAACCTTTCTGAAAGCAAGATGTTTGCTGTCACAAAAGTGCAAATCCAGGATCAAAGAGAAAACTGCTCACTTGGCTCGGGCACTTTAGCGAAGGTGATACAATGTCTGCTGTTAGCTTCTCTGTATCCAGTGATAGCCATGAACGCCCCAAACATTAGTGTTTGAAAGAGAAACACGAGTACAATAGAGACGCAACAGTGCATACAGAAGATGCGAATTGCAGGAAAGATGGATCCAATTCCAACAGCAAACACTACCGCGTCAGTTGCAGTTGTGACTGTAATGGAAACGGCGGAGTCGCGGTAGGTGTGAGCCAGCCTTTCGGCCACCGACAGCTCAGAGTCGGTCTTTCGCCACACATTCAACATAACGAACATGTCGTCGACTCCGATAGCTGAAATTCCTAAGTGTGTACACCATTCTAGCACAATAGTTCAAAGAAATGCATAGAACTTACAGAGAACCAGGAACGGCACGATCATTGCGATTTCGATAAGCTGCACTCCGCATAGAAAGAGAAGCGCATGTGCACAGAGAATTCCGCAAGTGGCAGAGAAAATTCCTGCCACCGCCAGTAAGGGTTTGCTGAGCACTGCGTCCGCCATGCAACAGGAAAGCACTGAAAAGGCGACCAGAAAAGAAACAAGGAAGGGCAGCAGCTGAGCAGTGCGTCGTCCAATCTGTTTCATGTCAGCTCGGAACTGTTCGGCACTCCAGAACAAGTAGTCCAGTGAGCTCGAGTCAGTTTTCTTCAGCTGACGCGCCCAAGCCTCTGTCAATTTGTTCATAGTGTCTCTGGACACCGACGCTGGGAAATTGAATATCATTTTAACAAATCGAGCTACGATGATTCTGCCGTTTTTGGAGGTGCTTACGGCGCCCAAAAGCGGACCGATGTACCGAGTACGATAGAGGGTTCCGACGTCGGTGACCAAAGTCAAGTTGACAAGCGGATAAGTGAAGACCGGTAAGAAACTGGTTTGCACATGCGCCTTCCAGAGCGCCACCAGAGGATCGTCTCCGCAGTGATTTGACCTTTCTAGTTTGGCGCATAGTTTGCGATAGGACAGCCGAGTTCCGTTTAGCCAGACCGACTGCTTTTCCAGGCGGTAGCGTAACTTTTGATAGGCCTTGACGAAGCGTTCGTCCAGAACACTGGCGATGGGGTGTTTGGGAGTGAGAATGAGAATGAGCAAATTGGGAGAGAGCAGTGACCGATCAGTGAAGTAGCCGCCGTCTGGGAAGAGCGCCGCAATTTTGCGCTTGTTGGTCTGGGCGGTGGTGTCGGCGGGAGTGAACAGATCGATAGAACCGACTTGGGTGCGAGTGCGACGCTCGGCCAGAGCTCGGAGGAACGGTTGAACGGACAGGAGCACCAGGAGCAGAGGGAGCAAGACAAAGGGCACTGGCTGCAGGCCGATCAGGTAGCCGAGTCTAGAGAAGCAGCGACGCACCTGGAGGTCGAACCAACTCCAACGCACGCACATGACGAGCGCGCAAATTAGCAGGATGCGTCTAGCCACTTGTCGGAAGCAGTGAAAAGGGCCCGCAAATTATTCTGCGCTTCCGATCTGGAGGGCGTGACCCAGCGCCTCAATTACGCAATAGTTGTGCAGACTGACTGAGCAATGCAAAGTGTGCCAGAAAAGAATGGCACGATTTTTGGAGCGGTTTGAGGCATTGAATTCATTATTGTGTCGACGGGTCACAAGGGTTATGTCCAAGACGCAATTGAATGCACACAACAAGGGCACAAACGTTCCACTCAAAATAACAGCATAATAAAAGTTGCTGCACTAGATCTAACCGTGATTTATACTACAAGCACTAGAGCCTTCAATTAGACGATATTGCGCACGCCACTCCGATGGTAGCAACTTACAATAAATAACCGAAGCGCAAACCAAATATCTATACTATCACTTCCGTGGTACATCACATTGCAACACGAGTACACTGACTGCAGTCGCTACCCAGCACTTGTGGCACAGCTCCCTGCCAGAAAGCAAATGCGAGGGGAGCGACAGAGAAGGGAAGCGAAAGTGTTGGGTAGCGTCACTCACTCAAGCATGGAATGTGTTCAGAGGAAACTGGCATCCGTGCCGACGCACTACAAGCCCGGAATCATTGTTGACGCCACCACCACCAGGATTATAATCAGGATGACCACACAGATCAGAATCATGATCTTCTTCTGAAATGCAAGCAGCCAATTATCTAGTGCACCTGCTGCACTGCACTGCACGCGCACACGGCCTTTCTACGCTCTGGCCAACTACGGTACATTGCGTCGTTCGGTACGTAGAATGTAGACGAGAGAAAGCACAAGCACAGTAAGCCAGACCACAACACAGACTACCAGAAGCATGCGGACCAGAAGACGGTGAAGTTATATACCTCATGCTCCGTTGCATCTCCATCCTCGCACAGTTCACATGCGAAACGTTTTATCACACCACCAGCACGGTTAGCATAAGTTCAGCAAGACTTAGAGAATCTTAGTTCTAAACATTAGTCAGAGAAAAGCAGAGCAGAGCTATAGCAGTGACAAAGTCAGAACTAGACAAAGATCGAGGCTAAACATTCTGTACATAAAAATCTCCGGTTAACAGATACTCAAAAACCTACGGGAGCGTTATAGGGCAGGGCAGAGGCAATTTAGACCAATATAAATAATCAACGAAGAAACGGTAAGCGGTCAACTTGCACCATGTGCACTACTGTTGTAGGTAGGTACCCTAACTAATTTTGGAAAACTTCTACATACTGTACGTATCTTCCGGCAGTGATCCTGATTAATATTTTTGCTAACCGACGACTACACAACGCTGCCACCGTTCGATGGCCACAACCTCCAAAGTTTAACTCAACCCTCCTCAAAGACACTATAAAACTAATTAGTAGGTTACTAGCATTCTACTAAGTAAGTGAGCCAAAATCTACATACGTCAACAGTGTTGCCAGGTCTGTAGACCAAAAACCCCAATCAGACAAAAAAAACTCCCTCAGAAAAACCACAGAATTTGCAAAATCCTCCCAAAAAATCCCCCAGATTTAAAATGTGCTTTTGGAGTTGTTGGAAGCTGAATTTCATATAGTATGAAGAGATACAAATGAACACTGATAAACAGAGATGAATGAAAGTAACCACACATGTTCAACTAAATTGTAAGCTGTAATTCGGCAACAAATAGACCAGACCAGCAGGCATCAGTTTATGGGAAAACTAAGAATGGCGAATGAATGTTTCTAAATTTTAGTTTCTTACCTTTATGGTAGAATACCGGCCGTGTACCTACCAATATTTCAAAATTTTACAGACGAAATTCGAAAAGCTGAGATTTTCATAAAATTCGTAAATAAAAAACATAATATTCAAAAGTAAAACACATAAAAAGCTCTTTTTTTGGTCGCCAGATGGATGTCATTACCTTTCTTCAGACAAATGTATTGACCTTTGTTTGATCTTTGGTGAAAATAACATTCCACCACTAGTTTAAAGAAAATTCTGTGGTGAAAATAACATTCCACCACTAGTTTAAATAAAATTCTAAAATCCCCAAAACTCCCCTAATTTTTCGTAAATTCCCCCAAATTTGTCCCCAACCCAAGATGAAATTTTCACCCCCAGACGGTGACAAAATTCCCCTAGATCTGGAGGAAAACCCCAACCTGGCAACCCTGTACGTCAATGGCCATCGCACGAAATTAAGGAAAAGACACAGATACTGTAAGAAACTGTATCCCACCAACTAAACTAAACTCAATTTCAAAAAGATGTGAAATAGAAGTTAACGGACCGTAAAATCGTAAATGCGGGCTGGTTCTCAGAAACGTTCTGTTCTATCGATTTCTCTGGCTGAAGGTTTGTCCCGACAGCCAGCTTAGTCTTTCTCAGCATCAAACTATTCCGACATTCTCCCTTTAAAACGTCCAATTGTCCCACACAAATTTAGCCTAATTACACGGAATACAGTGTTTTTGCCAAGTTTTGCTATAATGACCTACATGTAACGGAAAATTAAAGAACACAGGCACCAAACGAGTTTTCAATCTCAAATCGCAGTAGTAAAGAGGTGAAAAATTCGAGCAGCAATCCGCACTTAAGAACTTATTAAAGAGCTTCCATTCCGCTATGTAAATAGGTTTTCATTACCAAAAACAGTTAAAATGCTGGGAAACTCTGCAACTACAGAACATTAGTAGTGGAGTGAGAGTAGAAAGTAGACACTGAGGACAGAAGACATACATACATCGACAGGCAACAAACGTAAGTGGTGTAGTTGGTGATGATTGAGTGCTGTGGCATGCGACCACTGATCAGAAGAGACTGCTCAGAACAGATCCAGTTGACTTCCGCCCCATCCGATCACAATTAGTAGAAGAACGCTCACACATATTATTATCATTATTTTCTTCTGAAACGTCCAAACCAGTTTGTGTAGTTATACCGACAGCACTGGTCACAGCTGCGTCCTCTCGCAGCATTTTAACTTTGCTCTAATCATTTGTTGCTAAAGTAGCAACTTATTCTGTTCCATCTAACAGTTTTAGTTGAATAGAGTTTAGATATTGACAACACAGCGGTGACCGACCGACAGACAAGACAGTACGTATCATGCCTCGTGCTACACGGTGACGTGACTCTGTGCAGTGACTGAGCAACCAACCAAACACGTAGACGTGGTGTTAGACAGATTAGCATAGAAATGCGTGCGTGCGCGGTCACATACACTAACTATGATGGCTAATAGGTATAGGTCTACGTAACTGCAGAACTAAACTGTACGGGTGAGGGGAGCTCATGCTGTCAGTGTGTACGTACGATTACGTAGAATCAGCCGCCTGTGTCAGCGCTGACAGACCATCGAAAAGTCCCCTGTTAAATTTATTTCGGACACCATGGTTGGCAGCCAAAACCCCAGAGGGAAAACAGTATTGCCAATGGTAGGCAGCCTCATTGCAGCGGGCCGTGCATTTGTATTCAGCCATTACGAAAACCAACTCTGTTTCTGCCTATTGATTGTCAAATTCAGAAGCCTTTCTTTGGCTGCACAATGGGCGGCCACTGCGAGGCTACCATAGTTATCAGACTGAAAAGAAACCCAATCATACAGACAGATTCGCACCGGGCCGTCGCGTCAGAACGGTATGTAGGTCATCACGATCAGCAGCAGTACACCGAGGAGCACCAGGCTCAAAATGACGACGGCGATCAATTTCTATAACATTACACATTAATGCGTGCGTTGACATGCAAACCCAAACCACCAAACGATACCAACAAATTTACTCTCCAACCAAAGCCACAACTGATCATGCACTGCACACTGAACCAGCGGCAACGTAACGTTAAGTGATAATGTTAAGTGATAACCAAAAATACGTATATGCAGATATAAAAAGTTAGACTGAACGCCACAGCCAAGCCGAACCGGAAATGAAAGAAAGGCGAGACGGAATCACGGTAAAACTGAGGTATGACAGGCAGGCAGCCGCAGCACTGATCAACTCTTTTTCACGTAGATAACAACGATAACGATCACTACCACCAGAACCACGCCCAGAATGGCGAATATGATGAACTTTTTCTGCAACAAAACACGCCTCAAACAAAAATCAATAGAAACGGCGTAGAGTTGTATTTGCCAAGCCGGTCGTTCATGCGGTTAAGAATCTGCAGCCGGCGGGATTAGAAGATTAGGACGTGATCAACGACCACACAAAATATCTGACACAAATAGAGCAGGCAAGCCCGGCTGACGTACATGCGTGGCAGTTGCGCTCACACCGACAGCACAATTAAGACAACAGCTACGACCACCACCAACACCACAAGCACTACTACCAGTGTCTTCTTCTGCAAGGAAACCAAGTCTACACCAAGCGCACGCAGACCAGTTAAGCCGAAAGTCCCAACCCGCAGCAAAAAAGACCGAAATTCCAAAAGACTCCCCCGCAATGACTACGTACTTTTCTGGCTTTGGCCTGATACTTGACGGCCCGTTTAGTGTCAGCCTTTGCCCTATCTACATAATCGACGGCTGATTCCACGTTATACTCAATACGATCGACAATCTCGCCCTGAAACAGCTCGAGTGAGCCTGTTCGAAGTCACTCACCCGTCTGGCTTTTGACTGGTATTGGACAGCCTTCTTGGTGTCTGCCACTGCGCGATCTACGAACTCTTTGGCGTGTTCGACGTTGTACTCGATACGATCCACCATCTCGCCCTGCACTCCGCGCTTAGCTCACTGCAACCAGTTCAAAGACAAACCTGCGACTCGACCAGCATTGCCATGTCCATGAACATATCGTGCAACTCTCGTATGCTCGACTCCAACTTCATTATGTCATTGTGTCTAGCCTCTATGTCAGCCAGCGTCTGCTTTGCTTGCTGTGTGTCGGTTATAATCTGAAGCACCACCCTTACCCAACCGCACCCAGCACTCTCTACTGTCTGACCCCTTGAGTAAATACGCCAGGGTTACCGCTCTCCAACATCTCTTCTAACTGCTCGCTGTCCACCTCTTTGCCGGCTGAAATCAAAGCAGTCTACGTCGGTATGAAAGGCCACACGCACCAATGTCTAGTTGTCTCTGTATCCTGCCCTTGCATCGTTCCCTGTAGTCAGTCTGCGTTTTGTTGTAGTCGGTCATCACTTCCACGAACTTCCTGGACAGGGTGGAATGCTGCAACAGACCCACCGGTGTAGGGGGACAGGAGGAGGGGACAGACGGAGCACCTGCGTCTTGCGAATTCTCAGGTCGGCGGAGGAGACGCCGCTGGCCTCTTCCTGTTCGATGCTTTGTTCGATCACTAAACACACCTAATCAGCGGGAGGCGGCCGCACAGACAGACCAGTACTTTTCAGTTTGCCACGCACTTTGTTGGCGGTCTTCTTGATGTTGGCCATGAGCTCGTCGAGCTCCTCTTTGGTCTCTGCAATATCAGTGTAGTGTAGTGCAGGTTAGTGTGTCTGACCCTGTCGGTCCCCCTAGTCGGCGGGCGATCGATCAGCGGGCTGGTGGGTTGGCCCGGGCAAGCGCCCATATTGATGATCCAAATAAATAGTTAGCCAACATTTGCAACGGCACATACGGCCGACTGATCGAGCGCCTAATCAGACGGCACTCACTGGCATCGTTGACCGGGTTGGAGAGAATGGCCGAGTGCTTCTTCTTCACCTCCTCCACGTTCTGCGCGATCAGATCGATACTTCCACGGATCTCCTCTACCTGCAATTTCAGTGTCCCTGTAATAGCTCACTTAGCCTTGAGCCGGCCGCCGGCTGGCCGTAAAGATCGAACTTTCAGTGGGCCGACAAGACAACCAATGAGCAGGGCCGGACACAGTTTGCTTGAGTGGCACTGATCGATACGCACACTCTCACCTTGTCCTACCTGCTGCTGCCTGCCTGCACTGCTGCCTGCCTGCAGTGTGTGTGTGTGTTCAGTTGGAATTTGATTTTATGTTTGGCCCCGCCACTGCCTGCGTCAGCAGTCGGCAAACACATCACTCTGATTGCAATAATATTCGGCCTTTCGACCAAATCAAAAATTTAGCTCGGCGCGCAAGACGATGGGCCGGCTGCGAAACTCTCAGCTTAGATGGCCATTGATCACTGGCCGGCCGTATCTATAGACTGGAACGGAAATGCAGCCACACCATCCACAATTGATGCTGCTCCTACTGCCGGCCTGCCAAAATTGCCTCTGCCCGATACTATTAGGTGCTCCGGCACGCTTTTAATTTGTCGGCCGTCACACCCGCGTCGCCAACTTATTAACCGAAGGTGTAGAGACGACACAATGCTTTGTGCGCCATCGATCAGCAGACAGTTCGAGCAACCATCGGCAAAACACAATGAACGCTAATTGTCATTGTCACACAAACGTCCTAAATTAAAGGACGCCAAAAACCTAAAGCCAGAAAAGCCGACCGACCAAAAAACTGGTCCGTTGTGCCCCTCAAAACTAATTCCAAATCTCCAGCAGACCCAACCTACACTGCCACGACCCACTGCACCTGGCCTCGCCTCACATCCGACCAACTGGCAGCCGAACGCTGCCCAGCCTTTCACTTCGGTGCGTGTACATAACGATAAGAAACAGGCAGACAATGTGCTTTAGAATGCAAGATGACTCATGGAAAGAGAAACGTTCTCAGGCCAGCAACGCCAGAGAGTAGCGATCTCTCGGCTGAATTTAAGCTCACCTGTTCAAAAAATTCTTCCATAAAATTTCCACTATCCACATTAACCACTTCATCGGCTTCATCTTCGGATTGCGCCTGCAGGAAAGAAAATTACGTACAACAAAACACACAATTAAAAACTGTTAATCATTAGCTGACCGAGACGTTACGCATTAACAGTTATACATGTACTAGGGGGGTTTGGGGGTTACCCCCTGCTGGAAAGGCCAAACCCCCTCAACCCCCGAGACAGATTAAGGGACCCCACCCCGATAGAAAAATACAAGTACCAGCAGTGGCTCCAGTACTAACAAACTGGCTCAGAAATCACTAATGTTTGGCCTAAAATTCGCTTGAAAAGCCTTTGAAAACCGAATTTGGCGTTCTGATATTTAAGATTTAAGAGCATATTTAAGAGCATATCTTCTCATATAGCATATAGAGGGTGGATATTTAAGAGCAATCTGAGTTTTTGGAAGCCCTTTTTGTCATTTTTTGCTTGTTTTTAGCTCTAAAACGCTATTTGGCAGCTCAAAATAGCGATTTTTAGAGTCCTTACTGAAAAAAACGTGCTAAAACCGCATTCCCAGGCGTTTTGGAGCTTTTTGAAATTTTGGACCCCTCTCTGGGCGAAACCCCTCCTCGACCCCCCACCTGAGAAAAAACCCTAACCCCGAGCTGCTACATGTATGTTAACAGTGTCCCCAAGAACAGTTTCCGGTTGGTCATGAAAAAGTACAGCAACCTATCAGGACTATATTGTCGCGACCAGTATATTGGTGCAGCTGTCCACAGTTTTATTTCATTCTGTTTTTCTTGTATCCGAAATTTCCACCAGCAAAAAACGACCGTTCGCCTAACTCAGCTGTAGCAAGGACATTGGCGCCGTCAACAGCAATTTCTAGCCGAAATTATGGTTTATGGAACTTTGAAAGTGTGTCTTTCTTAAAGTAGAATACTCCTTAAATGCGTTTTAGGTACTTGGTTTTATGTTCCGCGCCAAAGTAAAATAACGTGAGCGATATATTTATTTATTTATGCATGACCCGCTGAAAGCCAGCTAAGCACTAAGTATTTTCAGTAAGGATGAAATTTTTTGTTGAAGAATGTTCATCAAATCTATTCGCGTCTTAATAAGCCGTTTGAAATAATTTTTATCGTCCAGCCGAATTTACTTTTACAAGAGCTAACGCGTTAACGCTTTCGAAATCATCCCTTCGGCAAACTCAAAAGACTTTTGATCATTCACTCCCGCGAAACAAATGAGCTTGTCTTTGACTCTGAACACAACCACGCGAACTCACGGTAAATACATGGCAAAACAAGAATTGCTTTTCGGTGTTCAAATGTCACAGACTTGAGATCATAATTTCGCATGGAAGGAAGAGAGTAATTTCGAAATTACGACAACGAAAACTTCTATTGCAAATTGTATTATTATATTCTTTCTTTTCCATTTCCATATAGAGATTACCTTTAGTTTACAGCTAAAAACCTACTAATTGTGCAAATCGGTCCACCAGAAATGGTTGCAAAAGTGAATATGGTAAATATTGTAGGTAAGGCTTGTAAAAACGGATAAACCCGTGTTTATACTAGTTTGGAGTGAGTTTAGGTTAGGTCTCCCACCCTACCTAAGCAACCTAAGCAGCCACAAGCTCCGTAACGAAAATGGATATAACGTTACACGGACGGAGGGTTTAACTGTTAGGTTTAAAAGGACGTACCTGTTTTAAAGCTTGTAGTCTGTCCTTAGTCATAATGAAGAATAGTTGACAATGCCCTTTGTGTTCAGCAGGTAAACCACCGCCTACCTAGGTTGCAGAAAAGAATAAATCCGAGTCTAACAAATTCTGGAAGCCAGAAAGGGGTAAAAGCAATCTCCAACCAAGAGAACTCGTCTCTAGGCCACACAAGAGTCGGTGCACGAATAAAATTCCAGAAGAGTGTTTAGGAGCGTAGGTGATGATAAACAGCAGTCAACAAATAATAAAGGGCGTCCTGAGCAGCTAAGAAGAGACTGCAAAATGTGAATAATAACCACTCGTCCGAGTTAAAGCAATGGATCCTTCGGCTCCACTACAAACCCAATTTTTGAGATGCACAGCTACTTTTGCCGAGTTCAATCCACCAAGCAGCATCACATAACCGCAAGGTTCATCAATTATCTCTAGGTCTATCTCGCTTTTTTCTTGCTTGCTCGTCCCGTCAACAATTCTAACAAATTCTCTTCCGCGCTCCTACGCACACAATGTCCGTAGTTCTTGCTGAAAAACACAAAAGCTCACACACAAAAACTGCTTCTCCTCTAGTGAAAAGCTGAACTATATAGTATCATAGCATGATGAAAAAACTTCCTTTTTGTGTGGAAAGAGCGGGCGGGCACAAATCGCCTCCCCAAGAAGTTGGAAAGTTGGAAAATGGAAAATATAAAGAATGGAAAATGCTTCCCCATAATTTGGAAATTAGGAAAACATGCACAATAACAACCAACATTACCGGATGCTAAAAATTTGCATATCGGTAACGCCGGCAAATCGACAACGTTCTCCGAACGTGAATCCTCCTTCCGTTGCACCATCTATAAAGAATGGTTAGAAGTCGAGTCTGGATGTGCTTAATGCAATAGAAAGCTATCGAAATCATAACCTGCGATCGCTGCAATATGAAGTTAATCGAATTACGGGTGTGCGGTCAGCTATATCAACCCTTTATCGCGTTCGTGGACGTAGTGAAAACAAACAGCTGGAAGACCGATGGCGAAAGGGGACCCGAGACAGATTCCGGAAAGCAAGGATGTTAGTTCTTACCCTTGTGAACTGTTCGTTTCACACAACAAAAATTTGGGAATTTCTTTTAGGCTGTTAGTGGATTGGATTTTGTGTTGTGATACAGTACGTATGTATGTGAAGTTTTAGTCATTTGTGATACTCCGTTTTCAATTTCTTGTTACATTTTCGAATTTAGATTATGAATTGCTGGATATTTGACACCCATGCATATAATATACATATACGTACATATTTAATGGGGCTTGCTTTTTTCTTAAAGTTAAAGTGTTTTCTCTTTTTGGTTGAAACTGTGAATGAATACGTACTGACGCTGCCTGCAATTTAGAAATCGACTTCTGAGATCTATGCTCAAACATAAATAACCCGATTTACCCGACTTTAGATTTAGAACCCGACTCCGAATCTATGTTAGCTTAGATTTAGGTTTGTTGTCAGGCCACCGAATGGCAGTGATGACAAGTAGATAAATGGGTGGCATCGTGGGATGGGAAGGCAAAGGAAGTCTGTGTACAAGGCCACAGAATACGAGTGCCTCAGCTTTGGCTTGCCAGGGACGGACGTGCACAAAGTAAGATTTTTTATATTTCGACTTATTGAATGAAACAATTTTGCGACAAGCAATCGTTTCCAGCATGAGCTGTTGCGCTAATTTTCTTCATTTTGTCCTTGGTACTGCTTATTTTCCTTCTCTAAGTGTAAATGCGATTTTCCAACTATCGCTACTTTCGGGGAGGCGATTTGTGAATTGGAAAACCCCTAAAACTTAGTGTACCTGTGTGTACCACAGCGTACCGCAGGTCACGATTTTGGGGCGATTTTTGTGTGTGAATGTGATATCCCAAAAATTGCAAAAATTTGCTCGAAAATTTACTTGCCAGAAAAATCGGAGGGGGGGTCGGTAAAATCGTCTCGGGGGGGGGACATAAGGGTACCCCCAACTTCGGGGCTGGGGGGGTACCATATATAGAGCATACAGTCGGGTATATGGGGGCGACCCCAACCATACAGTATATGGTACCCCACCATATATGGTGACGGTACCATGTATGGGTGCCGGTACCACATGGTACCCCTACCTTCGCATTGGTGCCGGTACCGGTACCCTATATGGTACCACTCTGTTCAGACTTCGTACCATATATGGTAGTGGTACCATATATGGTACCGGCACGCATGGTCATGGGTAGGGGTACCATATACGGTACCACCATAGGCCCCGACCGAAGGTTATCCGGATGCGGCATTTTAGGAACCCCGTAATACCTGCATAATTTTGCTGAATTTTAGCCCTAAAATTGGCAAAAAATGATAAAATTGTCCGTAATAATTCTAGGGACCAACATTTTAAACCACATTTGACCATTCCGAGAACGAATTAAAAACATTTTGAGCTCAAATTTAATGAAAAGTCAAAGTCTGAAGCAATGGAAATGCTAATTTGATGATCTTTTGTTACTACTTGTATTATCTATATTTTAAGGAGCTTTTGCAGCAGAAACCTAATTTTGACCACTCTGCGGCAATATGCGCAATTGCAATTGCTGTGTTCCATCGTTGCATGAAAAAGAATCGATCAAGATTGTGTTTGTGTGGGGTGTCGTACTGGTTGTGTTTGTTGCTATGGCTGTTCCTCCACCTCCTTACAGTCCGTCAGCACCACCACCACCACCACAGCCTCAACCCGCTCCTGTTGTAATCGTTCAGCCTGTAGCCATTCCTCATCACTCGCGCTACCCCATTCCTGTCACTTGTCCCCACTGCGGCCACTTGGTCACCACGGAGGTACAGAACAGCTGATCATTTGAAATGAACGTACTGCAGTTTAGGTGTGGTATTATCCTGGCGGTGGAACGTGGTTGATTGCTATTCTCATCTTTCTTGCCGGTGGTTGTGTCTTGTGTCTGTGTCTTCTCCCATTCTGCATCAACGACTGCAAAACCGCTGTGCATAGATGTCCAGTCTGTCACAATGCTGTTGGCGAAGTGCCTTTCATCTTCTGACACCATTCACTTCAATCTGTGCTTCTTTAACTTTCCTTTGCTAACTGTAAAATACGCAGATCAATAGTAAAACTACATTTCTGTTGTATTGTATTTACAGCGTTGGCTTGTACTTAACACTTTATAGTGGCTTCCATGCTTAGATCGGCTTGTCGAAATATTTAGCTCGGCCGTGCCCCGTCAAAATCTTTGTGAGCCCGGGCCGTGCACAGCTCTACCGTACGATACCGTTGGTGTGTTGTTGGTCGATCGAATCCCAATTAAATTTAGCAAGCGGTACCAAAGAGGCCCAAACACGAGATAGGCCGATTTATCAGTATCTAAAGCCCTGTTACTTCCTACATTCTAGCTTACTGCTTCGTCATTCAGTGCAAGTAATACAAATTTGGTGCAACTATGACGTAACGACCGTCATTCCGCTACGAGAGCGTGTTTGATAGATCACCACCAGGAAACGGTCACTACAGATAGAAAACCGAACGTTTCATAGATTAAAGTAGACACAATACGTTTCAATAAAACTAAACTAACCTGAATTAACAAAGGTTAATCAAAACACAAAGTTTGGTAAATAAATATCCGCTGAAGTGTTCGTGAGATTATATAGTTCAAAAGCGGACAAATCTTTGGCACATAGCGACCAAACCGGTTGCATAACTAACACCAAGAATTCTTTCTGAAACGCAAACTGCCAAAGGTAATCCGCTTGCGAGAGCATTTTTAAAACCGAGCCACTATAACAATCAGGCACTTAACGCCGTTTATGGTACCGACACCATATATGGTGCCGGTATGGTACCGGTGCCTAGGGTAGCGGTACCATATATGGCACGGGCACCATATACAATGTACGTATGGTACCGGTACCTTATATGGTACCACCATGTTCGGCAACTGTGGTGGTACCGGTGTCCTGTCCTTCTCGGTACCATAAACGGCGTTAAGTGCCTGACTGTTATAGTGGCTCGGTTTTAAAAATGCTCTCGCAAGCGGATTACCTTTGGCAGTTTGCGTTTCAGAAAGAATTCTTGGTGTTAGTTATGCAACCGGTTTGGTCGCTATGTGCCAAAGATTTGTCCGCTTTTGAACTATATAATCTCACGAACACTTCAGCGGATATTTACTTACCAAAGTTTGTGTTTGATTAACCTTTGTTAATTCAGGTTAGTTTAGTTTTATTGAAACGTATTGTGTCTACTTTAATCTATGAAACGTTCGGCTTTCTCTCTGTAGTGACCGTTTCTGGTGGTGATCTATCAAACACGCTCTCTGTAGCGGAATGACGGTCGTTGCGTCATAGTTGCACCAAATTTGTATTACTTGCACTGAATGACGAAGCAGTAAGCTAGAATGTAGGAAGTAACAGGGCTTTAGATACTGATAAATCGGCCTATCTCGTGTTTGGGCCTCTTTGGTACCGCTTGCTAAATTTAATTGGGATTCGATCGACCAACAACACACCAACGGTATCGTACGGTAGAGCTGTGCACGGCCCGGGCTGACAAAGATTTTGACGGGGCACGGCTGAGCTAAATAATTCGACAAGCCGGGCCGGGCCGATCTAAGCATGGAAGCCACTATAAAGTGTTAAGTACAAGCCAACGCTGTAAATACGAATGTTTGTTTTGCATGTTTATTAGAAATAATTGGTCCAGTAATACAACAGCAAACTAGCTCAATGTAGAGGCAGGCTGGGGCATTTGACCGGCTTCTATTGCTCTACCTATCCTAAAAACCCATCTAATAGTTCAAACGTTGACAATTTATATCGAAATTGATTTGCTGACCTAGCAGTTACAACTTCAGGCAAACTGTTCCAGATGTTAACAATTCTATGAGCAAAGAACCCTTTTGTCGTTTTAAGACGAACCGAAAGAACAAATAAACAGATACAATACAACAGAAATGAAGTTTTACTATTGATCTGCGTATTTTACAGTTAGCAAAGGAAAGTTGAAGAAGCACAGATTGAAGTGAAAGGTGTCAGAAGATGAAAGGCACTTCGCCAACAGCATTGTGACAGACTGGACATCTATGCACAGCGGTTTTGCAGTCGTTGATGCAGAATGGGAGAAGACACAGACACAAGACACAACCACCGGCAAGAAAGATGAGAATAGCAATCAACCACGTTCCACCGCCAGGATAATACCACACCTAAACTGCAGTACGTTCATTTCAAATGATCAGCTGTTCTGTACCTCCGTGGTAACCAAGTGGCCGCAGTGGGGACAAGTGACAGGAATGGGGTAGCGCGAGTGATGAGGAATGGCTACAGGCTGAACGATTACAACAGGAGCGGGTTGAGGCTGTGGTGGTGGTGCTGACGGACTGTAAGGAGGTGGAGGAACAGCCATAGCAACAAACACAACCAGTACGACACCCCACACAAACACAATCTTGATCGATTCTTTTTCATGCAACGATGGAACACAGCAATTGCAATTGAAACTGTCAACATTATACCCTATAAATCCGGAAATTCTAGCATCCCTGTTTATTACAGACCAATTAGCCTTAAGCACAACTTGTAAATGGAAAAGATGCATTGCATCGCAACATTTTTACAAAGGCTTTTATTTATTTAAGATAGTTATAGTGTAGTGGTTAGTAGTACATTAAAATATAAACATACTAAAAGTAGCTGGATCAATTTGTATTTTTTCAAATCCAAGAGCTTTTTTCTTTTGTACTCAATAATACAAGGTTCACAAGGGCCCACTTCGGTTTTGTGATACGAAAACTTTTCTTGTGATGAGAGCCGCTTATTTGGACGTGAATAATGTGGAATCAAACTCCGCACGTTCAGATTTCCAGTCCAATGCACTACCACCAAGAATACATTCTTGCTATCACTAACCTATACGCCGATGCCGCCCATGTTCAAATTTGGCGCTTTGATAGTTAGATTGGTATTAGTCCAGCCTCCGCTGATCACCCTAACGCCCACCATACCACTACACTACGCCTAGCATTTACGCTTAGGCATTGCCATAGGATCAGAGTTAAGCTTAGGAAAACAAGTTTAAAAATGGCAGTTTGCTGGGGAGAATGGATCCGTGGTCGGCAACTTGCTGGCTACGGTAGAGGGGGCTCCCGTAGTCGTCAAACTAACCCACTATTCTTGTCCGGGCGGGCAAAAATCGCCTCCCCAAGAAGTTGGAAAGTTGGAAAATGGAAAATATTGAAAATGGAAAATGCTTCCCAACAGTTTGGAAATTAGGAAAACATGCACAAGAACAACCAACATCACCGGATGCAAAAAATTTGCATATCGGTAACGCCCGCAATTCGGCAACGTTCTCCGAACGCAAATCCTCCTTCCGTTGCACCATCTATAAAGAATGGTTGGAGGTCGACGCGGTGAAGCCTCAAAACATCGCCGTAGTTTTTTTACCTATAGGATGTGCTTAATGCAATCAAAAGCTATCAAAATCATAATCATAATCATCATCACAAGATAACACCAACCGTTTGGATTTTCTGTTGTGATACAGTACGTATGATGCATGTGCAGTTCTAGTCGTCTGTCAAACGGCGTTTTTAATTTTCTTGTCACATTTTCGAATTTAGAGTATGAATTGCTAGATATTTGATGCCCATGCATTTTACATATACATATTTAATGGTGCTTCCTTTTACTTAAAGTTAAGGTGTTTTCTCTGTTTGGTCAACACTGTGACTACGTACTGACGGTGCCTGCAATTTAGAAATGGTCTTCTGAGATCTATGTGCTCAAACAAAAATAAGCCGATTTATTGTCATAACCCGACACCGAATCTATGTTAGCTTAGATTTAGGTTTGTTATCATGCCACCGAAAGGCAGTGATGACAAGTAGATAAATGGGTAGCATCGTGGGATCGGAAGGCAAAGGGAGTCTGTGTACTGTACTTTACTCCGGCTTAATAAGCAACACCATGCAACGCACAGTAAACGGTTGGAGTCGTAAAACTACCTACTCAGAAAAAATTACTAAACATGAACGGACAGCAGAATTTAGAGTTGTGAACGTTACAGTTCGCGCAATAACAATGTGAATGAAAGACTGCTTACAAATCTCTTAAACTCATTTAAACCAAGGTCACAGACACCGGCAGGAAAGTGGTTCCAAATATGGCTAGCAGTAGGGAAGAATACAAGGCCTGTGTGCAAGGCCGCAGAATACGAGCTCTTCACTTTTAGCCTGCCAGGGATGGACTTGCACTTTTTTATATTTCGACTTATTGAATGAAACAATTTTGCGACAAGCAATAGTTTCCAGCATGAGTGGTGCCCCTTTTCTTCATTTTGCCCTTAGTACTGCTTATTTTCCTTCTCTTATGGTGTAACTTGCAATTTTCCAACTTCCCTACTTTCGAGAAGGGGATTTGTGACATTGGAAACCCCGAAAAACTTGGTGCACCACTTTGTACCACGGCGTACCGCACGTCCTCCGGTTTCCGTTTTTCTGGGGAGGCGATTTGTATACGCGCCATTCTTGTCTGCGTGTGCTAACTGTTCAGCACCGGTAAAAACAAAACGATTTTTCCGTTCAGCTCACCTGAATAATGGGGCGTGTCTAATGCGCCTGCCGCTGAGGGACCGATAAAACCGATGTTTACCCAATACGCCATCTGTGCTATAACTTTTAACCAGGCCAACGTAGGATGCTATGATACCCCTATGATGGGTAAGGTAAAGGTAAGTTTGGTAGCCCGAAAGTCTAATGCTGGCCGGGCAGCGGCCGAAGGGGCGGGCCCTCTGCACTGGTCACTGGCCGATCGATCGACCGGCCGGCACACGGCCACTGCCTCTGTTGTGGCCGGCGCCTCAAGGAGTTGAGCTGGCACATGGTACACCGCCCAGGTCAATTAAGTCCGAGTCAATTACTAATTGAACAGACTGAGGTTAACTTAGGTCGTCCAACGTCTCAGTTACCGGTTAGGGCGGTGCTGATGTTGCTTTTCGGCTATGCAAATCAGTTGTCTGTCAACACAACGCGGAAGCTGTTCCACAATCAGTACAAGTTCTCGAAAGAGACAGTCATTGACTGGAACAACTACGTCAGAGAACTTTTCGTCTCGGCCTTGGACAACGCCGCACAGATGGGCGGACCTAACGAGATCGTTGAAATAGACGAGAGTCTGTTTCGGGGGTACAATGTTACCGCCTCCGGGGCATCTCTGCATACCCTTCGGGGTCAATGTAGAGTGGACTATAAATACGGCCCCAGGTCGACCCTGGCTAGTCCCCAAATGGTAACACCTTTCCCGGGCACGCAGCATGTTCCTGTTAGCTGCTGTGTTTGTTGGCTTCGGACTCAAGCCTCTGGTTTCACGCCTGCCTCCTGGATTCCCGCTGGAAATCAGTTGTAACTGAGCTGAATCTAGTGTCGAAGATGGGTCGGCCGCCTGATTTCCAAGCTTAGAGGAAGGAGCCGTCAATTGTTCCTGGGTAGATACAACAACAACAACAGAGTCTGTTTCGCGGGAGTCGGAAGTACAATCGTGGGCGCATGCTGGATGGAAATCTTTTTCCTCCTCGAAGACAGAACTATGGCAACAATCTATAAATCCTTGTTAAAAATGAAACTCTCCTAAAACAACGTTCGCATTCGCAAAACACAAGTGCGTCTTCCTAATAATTGGCTTGCTTGCTATAATTAAACAGCGGCCGTGTGCCGGCCAGGCCAGTCGATCGATCGGCCAGTGACCAGTGCAGCGGGCCCGCCCCTTCGGCCGCTGCCCGGCCGCATTAGACTTTCGGGCTACCAAACTTACCTTTACCGATGGGTAATACGCATCAGTATAGGGCACGGGTAGCACGTTCCGTAGTCGTACAGTCATATGAAAGTTAATTAATTAATATATCCATCCATTTCTGACCTTCCCTGATTCCCCCACCCCCAGCTACACCTTTGGAGAACTGGCCCTCCGGAGCGTGCCTATTCTGATGCGTGCCTTGTAAGGGGTATTTTTACGTTTGTAAAACAGGCCCTCTGGAGCGTGCCTATATATCTACTGATGCGTCTCTAGGGGTACCTTTATATTTGGTAAAACAGGCCCCCCAGGGCGTTTCCTATGCTGATGTAGCGATCATTAGACTCGTCAGGCTATTATATGACATGACACCATTTTGGACGATTTTTGGAATTTTGCCAAAAAATAATCGATATTTATCGATAGAAATCGTTAATTTAAAATTAAGTATGTTCATTAAACGCATTAATTTCGGTGTGTGATCGGTTTCTCCCCCACCAGCTACACCTGATCCACCTATCTTATACAGTATGTCAACTAGTCTGCTGGCTGGTTGATTTTGGTTGTCGTGCAATCTACCACGAACCGAAATAGCCATTGTTTGGTCGAATCGATTGGGTAGGTGTAGCTGGGGGGAATCAGGGAAGGTCGGAAAACATACATGTAACAGGTCGTCCGCCAAAGGGGAGGGGGATTGGGGCGTCTGGCGCCGGCCGGGGGGGTCTGAGCCAAAATTGGGGGGGGGTGGGTGCACTAAAAACGCTAAAAAGCGAAAAGATCGCAATTTTTTGGCTGAAAATCGCCAAAAATTGCTAATTTGGGTTACAGCTGAAAAGTGCTGTTTTGCAGGCGATTTTTGAAATTTTTGTGTTTGAAATTGTAAAAAATTGGGAAAATTTGCTCAAAAAATTACTTGCCGGAAAAATCGGACGGGGGTTTCCCATCCGGAGGGGTCTGGCCTAAGTCGGGTGGGGGTAGAGCCCCCTGTTACATGTATGTCGGAAATAGACTACAGATTAATCAATTAACTAACTTTTTTATGACTATACGACTCCGGAACGTGCCCTATAGGTTCTGATGCTTTGATGTAAACTACTCCCTACTTGGCTATGCGTAGTCAACCGAGGGTTTGTTTTTATTTTTTAAGTTGCACTGTCATTTCGGACAGCTCAGGACACCCCTCGCTCTTTTCAGAGCCGTTCAATGAGGTAGCCCTGCCTCGAGAGTATATCATGACGTTTGGCTGTTGCTGTCCCAGACTTATGTGCTTGCGACCAGCCATAGTATGAGTTGGGGCATTGAATACTATTATCATTTAACAATGGTAAAGTTGGATAGGTTGTGTATAAGTTTAGAATGTCACCAGTCATTGTAGCGCACTAGCGTAATAAGTGAAGGTCTATCACATTCCAAGCAATCGATCGGCATTGGGAGTTATACTGTGTCTTCTATATATTTGCTCTGGAAATTGAAATGATCGTCTCTTAGCTTGAAGAAAGGTTCTGTGCTTTTTTTGGTGTTCATCTGCGTCCGTCCGGTGAATCGTCACTTCTCTCTGAGTAGCTGCCTTTCGCTTGCGCGTCTCATCAGTGCTTTTGGCTACTTCAGTTCTAGTAGTTGAACCGCTTCTGTTCATTTTGCTGCCAATGCCAACCTGCGGCCAGCCACTGTCTCCAGCTTGGTCTTTCGCCTTGGACCGTTGGCGTGGTTCTGTTCTTTTGCGTTGCAGTCTCTGGTTGGCGTTGGTGGAAAGCAGCTGATCGTCGGTTTGCACAGGTGTCGAGTCTGGGTCGGTAAGTAAAACGATCTGTACCACTGAAAACGGCCGAGCCTCGATCAAGTCCAGCTGAATATCCTGGGGGTCGCTGCCACACGCAAGCTGCTTGTAGTGGATCGGTAAGAAAGGAGTGGTCGGGTAGTCCGTGAGCAGACGAGTTGGTTTAACTGCTCTCAGATTTTGGAACGAGCCGTCTGTGTCGAGCTTCTCACCGACTGCCACTGTCCGGTGAGTGGAGTAACGGCGCAACTCCATTGTCATCATTTCGCGCACTTCGTACTGCTGCATAGCATGTGCCGCTTGATTTAACGGTAGCAGATAGACGTGCCTCAACGGTGTCAGTTCGAACACGGCTTTCAACTAAAACAGAGGACTCGTACCTTTGCCGTGTAGAAACAGAAAGTGATAGGTCACCTGCGCACAGTGCTTTCGTTTGCTGAATCGTTTACTGCTTTTCCGTATGGTCCGATTAGGTGCATCTGTGATGTTTACCTTGTGCCAGGGAAACGATGCTACGGGTAGACTAACGAATTGGAGTTCGGTAGCAACAGAGGGCAGAAAATGCTTGTACGTGCGGCCCGCAGCGGATCTGTATTCAAGCAGTAGAGGCCGGGGAGGATGTCCTCTTGATAAGGCACTTGCGTGGACGACTGTGGTTTTGTGCGCTCTTGATAACGCCGGCAGGCGGTAGTTTAGTGTGGACAGAGTCTTTCGTTGAATAAAAGCGACGCTTTCTGATGGTTGCGCTTGCGGAGATGGGCCATCGCTCAGACTGGAGAGCAAAGATGTGCTTGACTCTTGGCTCGGTTTGTTGTCGGCTGTGTGCTTGATTTTATACCGACACTTTCTGTCTGTCTCTTTCTGGTCTTCCGGCGTGTAGTGGGTCTGCTCTATAGTAACTTGTCGGCGATACAGGTATCGTAATGAACTCTGATCTGAAATCATTCCACGGTCATATTCTAGAACTTCGAGTTAGAAAGTAGTGTGACTGGAACTACAGGGTGTCCCATGCTAAGTGTCCAACGTTTGATCGATAGATGATCTCACTCAGGGCTGGTGGGTCGGTTTTTTCCTAGGGCTCGGAAAAAACTAAAATATGGAAAAAACTCAAGCAAGTTTTTAAAGGAAATAGGCACAATAACTGGTTAAATTCGCTTCAAACGTTTTGAATTTACGTAATAGAAGCCTTACAAGCATTTCCATGGCATAACTTAGCTTTTTTGGCAAAAAATACCGGTACCATTTTCAGGCACCTTTTATTATTATATTTTTGTTGTTTTAACCACTTCGAAAAGACCGAAATTCCGAACCCGCGACATTTACCTGAAACCGGATCACATTTACCTGAAACCGAATCACATTTACCTGAAACCGAATCACATTTACCTGAAACCGAGTCACGTTTTTTATTCCGAACGCAAAAACGGGTTCGGTTTCTGATTTTTAGGGCAGAGTTTTTTTTTGCCTGAATCTTTCAAAGGTTCGGTTTTTATAAAACCGAATTTGACATTTTGCAGAACCTTTCAACCGAATCTGAGGCGTTTTTTCCGAACCAAAATTGTGTTCGTTTTAGTCGTGTTGGGGTTCACCCCGAACCCAGATTTGGAGGTCACCCGAACCTTCGTTTGGTATGACCCGAACCTTTGTTTTGTTATGTCCCGAACCTTCGTGTGGTATGACGCGAACCATTACCAGAATTGATCCATTTGTTCTCAGAATTTTCTCTGAAAAGTTTGCGCACTATGCACAATTGAATTTGCTGTTTATTTTGCAGGTATTATGACTGGATTTAGCTGCGTATCAGAAAGTTCTGCCTATGTGTTCGGCCATACTATGCACTTTGTGAACACTGGTGTAGTGATACAATGTATGCTATGCAGCTTTTAAGATTCATGTGTTGCAATCAACTAAACAAAAACAGCAAAGACGTCAATCAAAAAACAATTGAATGAACACAGATAATAGCAATACAGAATCCGTACAAGCCAAACTAATGCCAGCACTTGGCAGAGCTACACAGTTTTGTTGATAGCGCGCGCCTTAGCGAAATAACTAACACAACCTCTACACGTGGGATCGTCGAAGAAAAACTCAACATTAGTGTGAAAAGACCAATCGCAAAACCCCGGGCACAGCCGGATCTGACAGCGAAAACACATGAAACCAGTGTCCTTCCTCTGTACGTGTGCCATGCACATTCCCTGAGTGCAGGGCACTAGTTTGTGCTGATGGTGGTGTTTGAGCCGGAACTCAACTCAATAAAAATTCGGGTGTCTTCAATAAAGATTCGGGTGTCTAGAATAAAGATTCGGATGCAAACATAGGTTCGGCTTTACCTAGATTCGGGATTGTTGCGGGTTCGGGATTGTTGCAAAACGGGTTCCGTACAATGATTCCAATTTGGCTTCGGAATTTTTGGGATAGTTTCGGGCGTAAAAATTAAAGGTTCGGCCGACTAGGCACGGGTAGGGTTCGGTTTTTCAAAATGTGACCAAAGATTCGGAACAGCATTTGACGAACCAACCTAGGGGGTTGGACGAACCGGTGACATTTACCTGAAACCGAATCACATTTACCTGAAACCGAATCACATTTACCTGAAACCGATTCACATTTACCTGAAACCGAGTCACGTTTTCCAGATCTACGGATATATCCGTGCGGTTTTTTCGAAGTGGTTAAAATCAAATTACTACTCTAAAAGATGAAAATAGTGCATTTTGTAATAAAACGTCAAAATCTTTGTCAGCCCGGCCCGTGCCCATCTCTCTGTACGGCAGGTACTCCCGTACAGTGATTGCGCTTACCTGTTTTATCCACGGTGATATCGCCTTTACGTCGGTTGGTTTTCGATCTAGCTGACCGTTGCTTTGGTTTCGTTGTTGCTTGGCCTCTAACTTCGGTACTTGAATTCATCTCTGGCTAAACATGCTAGCGTTACTTATGGCAGGCAGGATTTGGAAAAGTTTTACTTTTTTATTCTTTTGATTAGTACAAATCTCTATAAGTTTGCACAAAAAACTCTGACAAACAACCACCACCAAAGCAAGTAAATACTGAGCAGTGAAGATTGAGATGGATTTATTTGCATAAGCAGGTCCACGTGTAGGATTTATCTAGAAAAGATGCCGGTTTCATTGTGCTACTGTATGTATCTTATAGAGCGAAGTAACTTTTAGACGCTGTATGGCTGAAACGGAAACGTTGGTTAATCAAATACGATCAGTGGCGGATCGACAGAGTGCAGTGGCTTGCTTGCGGCAGTGCGTGTCTCATGTTAGACAACTGTCTGCTGATCATGGACTGTCTTGTTCGCCCTATACAAACCTTCTGTCATCACTTCTGGATCTGTTCAGTCCCAATCTTTTCGGTTGGCTCACCAGGCACGAAATAGATTCGTTGCTTCTGCCGGTCTTCTTGGACGGACCTCTTGCCGACAGCTTCCTCTGTCTCACTGCTGCCGTGAACAAGTCCGCCGACCCTTTTTCCGTCGAGAAAGTCATCTTTGTCATTGAAAAGCTACACAAATTGCGTTTGAGCCGTTTGTTCCAGCAGTTTGTTTGTGCAGGTGAGACCTTGTCTTTTTCATCTTATTCTTGATCAGATCGCAATACGTACGTTACAAGCTTTTATGAGTTCGTGGTTCGTCCATACACGTAGCTGGGTTTTCGGCTGGGGGGGGGGAATTTTTCTGATCCAAAATAGGTTTTTAGGGCAATGCCCAAAGGGGTTTCAGCGACCTTTTTTGTGTCCAAAAGTGGGTTTCAGCGACCTTTTTTGGGCTCAAAACAGGGTTTTAAGGACTAAAAATCGGATAAAAATCCTATCTGAATGCAAAAATACCGTTTAAAACGCTATTTTTGCTTTAAAACATGCAAAAAACCTTATTTTTTATTTAAAATATGCAAAAAAAAACTAATTTTGCTTTGAAACGTGCATAAAAACCCATTTTATTCGACGTAATACAGCTAAAATGCATTTCTGGAAAAACCTTCTTTAGAGATTTTGAAACCAAAATTAGCGTTCCGGAACCGTATTTTGGGCCTACAGAAACCCAAATTAGGGTTCCGGAACCCTATTTAGGGTTTCAGTAACTTAGATTATGGTTCCGGAACCCTATTTAGGGATTCAGTAACCCAAATTAGGGTTTTGGAACCCAATTTACAGTCAGGCACTTAACGCCGTTTATGGTACCGACACCATATAAGGTGCCGGTACCATATATGGTACCGTCACCATATATGGTACCGGTACCATATATGGTGCCCCCACGTTCGGCGACTGTGGTGGTACCATATATGGTACCCCTACCCATGGCCATGGGTGCCGGTACCATATATGGTACCACTACCATATATGGTACGAAATCTGAACGGAGTGGTACCATATATGGTACCGGTACCGGTAAGAACGCGAAGGTGGGGGTACCATATATGGTACCGGTACCATATGGTACCACCACAGACCTCGAACGTGGGGGTACCATTATATCGTACCGGTACCATATATGGTGACGGTACCATATATGGTACCACTACCTACGGTACCGGTACCACCATATATGATACCTGCTCCTTATGGTGTCGGTACCATAAACGGCGTTAAGTGCCTGACTGATTTAGGGCTTCTAAAACCCTAATTGGGGCTCCAAAACCCTGTTTAGGATCTCTGAAACCCTAACCAGGGCTTTTGGAACCCTGTTTGCAGGTTTAGAAACCCAAAAAATCCCCCCAAAAATCCGGCTGGGGGGAATTTTCTCCGAAAATCGGGCCTGGGGGAATCCCCGATTCCCCCCAACTACATGTATGGGTTCGTCTCCCTTTACTTTGGGTAGGTACGTTGAGTGTTAGATCTTAGTGTAAGCAGTGTATTTCAGATGACGTCGGTGTTCTGTGCGATCTGGTGTGCCAGGCCGTGGTGTCGCTGCCTGATCGGTTGGCTAATTTGGGCGGTGCTTCCAGTTGTCGCACTGTCGACTACGTTCGTCGTCTTACAGTGGCATTGTGCAAGTCACTCGAGTCAGCTCACCAACGGCTGCACCAGCATCAAAACGCTAATCTGCGTTTCGCAGCGCAGTTACTTTCTAAACTTTCAAACGCTGGTTACGGAGCCAGATCTGTGCAATTGCTGGTGCCCTGGCTAAGCGATCGTTTCAGTCGCTACCCCAATGACCTGGTTTGGTGTCGCATTTCGGAACGATTGTTTTGCAGCTACGACAAACACAGAGTCTCGGAGAGCATGCTTCTCGAAGCTCTGCTGGCTGCAAAACTGAAATTTGTGGATCAGCTGTTCGGGGACTCCATCGCTGACAGTGCCACTTTGAAGCTTCTCTGCACGCACAAGCTCCTACTTGTCCGCACCTTTGATTCCAGCGCTCAGATTCCTGAGAAACTGGCTTACTATTTCTCGTCGGCGCAACGACGCAGGCCTTTAGTGGCCCAGTGCTTGTTGAAGATTCTTGACGTCTGGGGCCACCACGGCTCATTGGTGCATCGCTCGGCGCCGCAACACCACTATCTATGTGGGTGCGTGTTGGCCTTCTCTCTCGCCCTCAATGCCCCCCAAATACAAGAGCTGAAGTTGGACCTGACACAGAGACTGTTGTCTGCTATGAGTGAGGCGCTGAACTGCGTGGACGTGGACATCCGAAATCAGACCTTGTTCGTTGGTCAGCACCTCTCCACTCTCTTCGAGCCGGCCGTCGAACCGCCCAGTTTTCAGTTTGACTCTCACAATCCTGCCATCGCTGAGCTGGAGCGCACTATGTTGGTTATGAGAAACGGAGTGGAGGGGAACGAAGAAGAGAATCTGGATTCTGTTGCAGAACTGCTGTCTGAAAGTAACGATACAACGGATGAGGACTCGGTGCGCAGTATTTTAATTTTTTGTGCAGCTCAAGTCATACATGTAACAGGTCATCCGCCGAAGGGGAAGGGGGTTGGGAGGGGGGTCTGGCGCCGGCCGGGGTGTCTGAGCCAAAATTTTGGGAGGGGGTTGGGCACTAAAAAACGCTCAAAAATCGAAAAAATCGCAATTTTTTGGCTAAAAATCGCCAAAAATCGCTAATTTGGGCTTAAAAAATACAGCTAAAAAGTGCTGTTTTGCAGGCGATTTTGCAATTTTTTTGTCTGAAATTGCAAAAATTTGCTCACAAATTAACTTGCCAGAAAAATCGGAGGGGGGTCGGCGAAATCGTCTGGTGGACCTCACCCGGGGGATCTGGCCTTAGTCGGGTGGGGGCAGACCCCCAGACCCCCTGATACATGTATGGCTCAAGCACAGTATACTGTATTTACAGATCTTTGCCACTGTCGTATACGATAGCGATGATGAGCTAGAACCGTACGATTTGCCTGCAGAAGAACTGGAGACTGCTCCAGGTGAAGTGAAGGCTAAGCCGCCGATCTACATTGGCGACAGCTTTGACGGTTTATTGGAAGATAAGGATTTCTGCAAGTTCCAGTCTGCTTTCCTAGCACTCGAGTCACAGGTCAGAAGTAATACAGTGGGATTTGGCGACATCTGTGTGCAATTGGTGCGACGACTGTTGCATCTGGAAGACCGCTTTTGCACGCCTAATTTTGACACCGTTCGACTGCAGATTGTCACTGCTTGCGGCGTTATGCGACCTGTGCCGGTAGCAGCCTGTTTGACTGCCGAGTTTTTCGCCCGGGAATACACGGTCACTCAGCGGTTGCTAATGCTGGACTGCATCAATTACATTTCTCAGGAACTCTCTTCACCAGCTGGTGTCCCAAAATCCTGCAAACCCTGTTCTACTAGCCCTTCAGAGGTTTGTCCCTCGTGGCGACAAGTGATCGATGCGCGTCTAGCTATGAAAACGCGTAAAAGAACAGTGTTGGAGAAAGAGGATTCTCTTCCAGTGCTCAGTAGATTTTGCTCTGTGGCCTCTAACTTTTTCTACCCGCTGTTGACCAACTACGAGCAAAGCAAGCAGAAATTTATGGATCTATTGAACCGAGATTACATAATTTTGGGTCGACTGCTGTTCACGCTGGGCTCTGTGCTGCACTGCGCCCAGAATGCATCGGGTGCATTGTGTATGGTGAAGGCGTTGTTGGAAGTGGTTTGGCTGCTGCGATTTCACTCTCAGTCGTTCGTACGCCAGGCTGTGCTCTACGCTTGTCTCGTGGTGGTGCTGGTGTCACCTCCTCGTTTGCTCCTTACAGAGCTGCAACAACCCATGACTGACATGGCCGCTTGGCTTCAAGTAGTGGTAGCTGATGACCCCAACGATGAATGTCAGAAGATGGCAACTAAGTGTTTGGCTTTGTTACAAAGCAGAATGCAAGATGCCTGTAAGGCTGTAATGACGGTAGAATAAATTTATAAGGCTTTTTTGCCGTTGCTTGAACTGATTTCGTTTCCGTTCGTTAGCATACTTTAGTCTTGTGCGCAGTTGTTTCCTTGTTTATTGGTTATGCTAGGTAGAAACATGCAGATCTGTCTCATGCGTTATCCACCTCGATTCTCTACCGTCACTGTGAATACGACGTTGGTTCCCGTTACGGAGGCGCTCGAATATTTGAATGGCTTTTTCAGAAAGGTACAGCGTACAGAAAGTCTTTCAGAGATGTGGTGTATTTATTGTACCATGTTTGCCTCTGATTAAGCGGCCGTTCGGCAACCAACTTTAACGGGTTGGTAATTTGTAGCGTTCTTACGAATGTTCTGCCGCTGTTCACCCATCTGTGCCCGATTTGATTGTAATTACGACGCACCGGTCAAAGATTACGGTGAACCCAGCATCACTTGAAATCTATGTGGACGCCAATGCTGGCAGTGCAATAATGCGCGGAGCACAACTTTACGCTGTTGGCATACTCGGATCAAGCAGCTGTAAGTATAGTTTTGGTTTGGTTAGTCGTAAAACAGTACACAGCATCAAGGTTCTTGATAGTACTAAGTCAGTCTCTGATTCGATCCAGTCTTTCCCCTTATTCCTATTCAATGTTGAAAATCGAACTTACGCGTAGAGCTGTGCCTTGGTGCACTAATAGATATTCAAGAGTTATGTTAAACCTGCAAAAGGGTTTGTGGATTTGATGCTTCATTCCCGAGATACAATCCGCCGAAAATCGGCTCGCTTAAGTATGTCACCAAAATTTTCAACTCGATTTTCTAACCTACCAGTTTTCGCTTGACGCCAGAAATTATGGCTTTACATAACTTTTCGAGTGCTTTAAGAATCTGCAGTCCAGTTTCGCTTTTCAAGTCCAGTTTGGTGCAAACCGATTAGGGCTAAGCCCCGAGGTTTATGAGAAATTGACGTCAGAATGCCAAAAATCATGCAAAATTCCTTTTTTTGCCTTACATAAAACATGGATGACAAATTTCTTTCGCACTAACGAGAGTTGGTACCTATAAATTTGGATTTTGGGTTACTTCCTCGCTAAGCTCGGGGGTTAACCCTAACTGGTTTACGCCAAGCCATACTGTAGCAAATTTATTAGTTGCGCTACAAAATATGAAATAAATACTGTGTAGAGGATTCCAGTCGAGCTTAGGCCCGGCCAAAGGAAGTCGAAAAAATTTCTGCTTGAAAATATTTTCGGACCAAAAATTGTTAATCTACTATTCTAAACCCACAATTTTGAAGTGCGAACTCTTATTAGTATGAAAGAAATTAGAGTTGATAATTTTGGTCCCATAGTTAAGCAAGCCGATTTTTGGTGGCTTGTGTGTCGGGAATGGAGCGTCTGATCCATAAACCCTTTGCAGGATTGACATATCTCATGAATGTCTAT
This sequence comes from Sabatieria punctata, assembly GCA_030248155.1. Lineage (NCBI taxonomy): Eukaryota > Metazoa > Nematoda > Chromadorea > Araeolaimida > Comesomatidae > Sabatieria > Sabatieria punctata. The sequence continues at coordinate 64,585 of JASANB010001906.1, forward strand.
TAGTGCACCAACGCACAGCTCTCTACGCGAAAGTTCGATTTTCATCATTGAATACCGAGACTCGAGCGAATCAGAGACTGACTCTTAATGTCTTCTGTGCGGTGATTTTTTGAAACTACATAAAAGGTGTCTCGAAAATATGTTGTCATTTGTTCTTGCTGCAGTTTTCGCTTAGGTGGACCAAATAAGCTGGAGTTTTTAACATTACTGTATGTGCAAAAATCCAACTTTTTGGAATTTTTAGTTAAAGTTTGGTGCTCCTGAGTAATTGAAGGATCTTTGAGGTAATGTCAAACCCACACGTAGATAATGTAATGGAAACATTTCTTTTTGCTGTCATTTGCGCAAATGTTGACCAAATGATCTGAAATTTTCTGCACATTTGCTAAACAGCAGGGAAATTTAGTCTTAAGGTTTCATGCATCAAGCAAGATTGAGTCAGTCTGGAAGAAAATATAAAATTTCCTAAACATGGTTCAAAGAGTGCTTCAAGAAAACGGATTTGTAGGATATTCCTCATTTTTACAAGTCAGCATCGCTCACCATAGATGATAGAATAGACCATAGATAGAAATATTAGCACAATTATTAACATTTGGTCCAACAGATTTGAAGTTGTTTCGCGATCGTTTGCGGAAATGACAGCAAAAACGTTTTTCACTGTCACAGTTATACTGTAGGTTTTGAAATTGCCAGATTTCACATGTTCTGTAACGTGTTTCTTAGGATGTAGTCAAAAGTCTGGTGCACCAAGTTGAACACTCGAAATTCGAAGGATTTTGGCATGTATATCCCAAATTTTAGCTCATTTGGTCGACATTGCCGAAAGGCCAGCAAAATAAGAAAATGTTATCATTTTTGGGACTCGAAAGTAATTCAGTCTCGGTAAAGTTGGGAGCGTTTGTTGCACTTTCTGTGCACGGTGTGCATTTAGCATTTAAAAGTGGCGACTCAGTTTCGGTCTGGATGATTTTGGAGGCGGGCTCTGTTCTACGTGGACGACTGAATCGGTACCACGGCTCGAAAGTTTTCCTGGGCAACGGCACCGCTCAAGTTTCCAGAGATCAGCTGTTTTGCCCGGGCTCTGTTATTGACACACAAGACAGGTGCCGGAAATCTTATTATAACTTAGGTCAGTAACGCTCACACTTTCCAGTGCTGGTATCGGTGTAGCGCTTGACCGACCTGTGTTCAATTCATTGAATTTGAACGAGCTTCAGCAAACATTTCCTTGTATAAACGCTCAAAATTTGCCTTCTGCGGTCTGCAGTCATGTGTTGGACTGTCACCCCGGTCATGCAGTGCTAGATATGTGTGCTGCGCCCGGTAACAAATGCTTTCACATCGCGTCGCTAATGAAGGATGAGGCACTGTACATTGAACGTCGAACCGGTCATCTGTTCAAATTGTTTAGGGTCTGGTGATTGCTTTGGATAAAAGCAGGAGTCGGATACAGACGCTTAACCGAAAGCTAGCCCAGCAGAAGTTCACCTGTGTTCGCTCGTTCGTTGCGGACGCCACAAAAATCGTGGACGATGCTCTGCCTCTCGGACAGCAGCCCAGCGAACCTCCGTTTGGGCGTCACTCCTTCGACAGAATCTTGTGTGACGCGCCGTGCAGCGCCGTTGGTCAGAGACCTCTAGTGCGACCGGTCGCTAACAGTCATGATCTGACGCTAATCCAGAGAAAATTGTTGGCTTCTGTAATACAGAGCTCTTGTTGGCCTCAGAGAAAAGCTGACGTGGTGCTTTAGGCTGCCGCACTATTGAAACCTGGAGGAATCCTGGTCTACAGCACCTGTACTTTGTCGGAAAAGGAGAACGAGTGCAATGTGAGGTGGTTCTTGGACCAATTTCCCTATATGCAATTGAGCGAACAGGTATTACGATTGCGTTTAAGCACTGGTCTATGTGCAGTCACTGTAGCAGCCTCACATTGGTATAACTGCGGCAGGAGATTCGCTTTCCAACGAAGAATGCGCTTTAATTCAAAAGTTCGATCCACGGACGTTCTGTCGCAGACACCAAGATCAAAGCTGTCTTGACACGAAGACCAGCGACGGACTATTTGATGGAACAGCGCCCGATGCGCTGACTTATGACCAAGACACTATTGGCTTTTTCATTGCCAAATTTGTCAAGCGCTTCGTCGAATGACTGCGACATTGGTCTGCGATTGTGCTTTAGATAAGGTTGGTTTCAGAACTTGCAGTTTCAAAAGTTGGTACACCATCGCGGTCTTGCAACGAAGTGCGGCATGCGAAATCTATATGCTTCTTTTATAAAATGCCAAGTGAAATTTCAAAATATAAAGGGTGGAACATGTAGGTGTAACGAGCGCATTTGAACGTAACAAACAAGGCAGTACTCCTGAGGTCACGCTTAGCAGATACACGTTATAGACAACTTTGAAGGCAACAAGAAATAGACTTGTATTTAGTATCACAGGCGGTGCGACAGCAGTTTGTAAAATCTACGCACACATCTACTCCAGCTCATGACAGACAGACAACAAGAAAAAAGACGACGTAAGTAGAATGTACATGATTGCACTGCACAGAAACAGCTAAAGTAGGGGTGAAATCCTGATGATGGGGGAATGTAAGACTTACATAAGTAGGCTGGAATGTATTTTGTACAGTCGTCGGCCAGTGCTGAGAGCAAGGCCGGGTGTGTGCTATCAGCCGGCTCGATCACAGATCGGTCTCTGCACAAACAAACAAACAGTCAAATGCTGGTGTCAATGCTGAGTGGATCAAGGCCGCTAAATAAGTGAAGAGTGTGCGGCGGCGGTGACCAGGCGTTGCTGTAGCTGCTGCTCACTGCTGACGCTGCACAGCGCTCTTCGCTGCTTACCAGAGACTTGAAAGCTGTCACATCTACATGCATCAGGTCTGCCGGCACCTCTGTGGGGTTGCCCTGAAACAGCATTGGGTAGGGGCGACTGGTACGCATTGAGGTCGTTTATAAGACGCTCTTCACTTTTCTGGCAAGTTTGGCTACGGAATCGCAGCAGTGTCCTTGGCTGGCCGACGTTATGCAATCTGCCGGGCCAGGCAGTACCAGTCTGCCGCAAGGACGACCGGCGACGCCAACAATGGCACCACAATTATTTTTCGGCGCAGCTTGGCTGCCTGCGCCAATTAGGTCAAACCCAAACGCACAGATATCTTACCGTTTCGGGTGCAGCAGACAACTGTCTGTTGAGCATGCTGTGGAATTCTCGTTCCTTCAGTTCCTTCAGTTGCTGCAGCGTGTGCTCCAGTTCTATCACCTTGCACACAGTTTGCATCAGCACCTGGTAGGCGTTCTTGTCCGAAGGAGGACTCGGCAACAGTTTCCTGAACCTTTCCAGTACGGTCGGGTCGCAGCAGACCGGAGTGCCGGGGGTGTTGGGAGAGACGGGAGAGACTGGCAACGTTCCGTAGCAGTCCGAACTCTTCCTTGTTAGAGTTTGCTTGCCGACAGACAGTGGCTTGCAGTCAGAGCCCGGCGACGGCGGCGGAGTCAGTTGCTGACGCAGAATAGAACTTTCGGGGCTGCTGCAGCTGGAGGAGCTCAGTTTCCGCAGCCGCTCATTGTTGTAGGGATAGGGACTGGTAGCAATCGACACTCCGGTCAGGCTGCTACGCGCTTTGCGACTTCTCTCCTTGCGTCTGGGAGTAGGCGGGGCGATGAGAGCAGGGGCGCAACTGGGTGTGTAGTCGTCGGTCCAGCCCAGTATAGTTCTGGTCTTCTCTTCAATGGTATTGCCCAGGAAGCTGGCCGAAGTGGCCGCTTGGAGGTTCTGCTCGACGGGCATCGTATGGACGGTCAGTGTCTCGCTAGTGCCAACCAGTGTTTGGCGCTGCACAGACAGCTGTGACGGGTGCAATTCAAGGTCGTCTAGTCGCTCTCTGCTCCGTGCAATTGAGTGACTGCCTTGACACTCAGTCCTACAATAGACAAAACATCACACAAACACAGTTTTCCCATTTGACCCGGTCACTTCAAGCTATGTACGTAGCTCTAATGCACGCGCAATTGGGGGAGTCTAGCGAGCGACTAGACGCAATTTTAGGCGGGACGGCGAAAATGCGGAGGTTACAACACGACAACAATGTCAAGCGTTTGAAACTGGGGCAGCAGACTGGTAGTGCCTGGCTGTGTGACAGGCAGTGGAGCGCCAAAACAAGCCCCTTTCACTTTCCCAGGACACTTGGGGTCACCTCTGCTTTTTTGGCGCGCCCTGGCACGAAAATCACGCGTCTCTTTGCCTCGCCTACCACTCGAAAGTCTGCTAACTTTGCTATGTCGCATACGGATTAGCTGACTACGCATGATGTGTAAGAAACCAGTAAAGATCAGACCTTCCACTCAGTACTAATCTCAGCATCCCTTTTCTCTATATCCAACTTCCAAAAACCAGTGGGGGTCCTGGGGGTCTAGCCCCCTTTTAAGGGCCTTCTCCAATACTTACAGTACGGTATTATGTGCTGTATGGTAAAATTTTCCTGTCACGGTACATCACGTAGTGTAGTTTCAGATGCGCTATGCGCAGAACAGAAAGACATAGTCGTAATTTTGGTAATGCAAAGATTTCTATTCATAATATTGCCTGGAGCGGAGAATTGCAGGACGAGTCGTTAGAGGATCAGCAACTAAAGGCTTGACGACTTTTGCAATGCCATAAGTAACAAACTAGCACGTCTTTCTAAGCAAAAGATCTAATAAAATAAAAGGCAAGAGCGCGTCCAACGTTATTAACATAAAGCCATTTGCTTTTTAACATATCAAGAGCCGCTTACCGAAAGCCTTGCAGATGGTGGTCAGTTGAGGTTGCTGGTTGCTTGGCGAGAAGCGCGTCAGTGGTAGACAAGCGTCGGCGAGTGTAATGCGGCCGGGCCTGACCGAAATTCCAGTGTGTAAGAATGAAAAATCGTGCAGGTATCCGGTTTTGGGCTACCTTGCACAGACTGACACAGAATGATACGACCAGTCACGGCACGCACGTGGGTGCATGCTTGCCCAATGGGGACACCGTCTGGCGCGACTGCGACGCGTCGTCAAAAAACACCGCAAACTTGCACCTTTTTACATAACTCCCCGCTAAACATTTGTACTCTACAATCCCCTATCCAAACAAACCCTAACTGCTCACTGTTGGGACCACTCGGCCGGTGGCTAATCCGCTGTCGAGACATTGCACAAATTCTGACGGCGTGACAAATCCGTTTCGTCTTTAAACATTTTCTATAGACTATATCTTTATATTCTCTATCACCCGAATCGAAATTTAGAAAGACATTTGTACAATGTAGCAGTAGCATGTGCATGTGCATGCATGCAACATTAGACGTACGTACACATCTGCATACCGTAACGTACTGTTAGATACAGTAAAATTGTGTACAGTACAGTAGAAGCAAAATAGTGTTTGCTTATCCATGACCGATTTTGCTGCCTGTAAGCAGGTATTGCTTGTCCAGTACTGTAGACGATGTTTTTAAAAGCAAATATATTTAGAATACAAAAGAATAGAAGATGTACCTTTTCCGCTCAACAGCGATTTCATGGCTTTTGAGTTCGGCTAACTGTCTTAGCTAGAGATTTGTGGATGACGAAGAGGCAGGGAACACTTTAAGGGCTAAACAAACTCAACACTGAGACCTTTGTTAGTTATGAATCGGTCACTCCTATGCTTTGAGCGGTTCGAAGGCCTATCGGAAAGCGTGACCCGCATAGTCCCAAATAATTCCATTATTTTGCCAGGTTTACACTTAGGCAGTAGATTATGGCTCAGAATCCAAACGCCGCCAAGAGCTAAAGCCTCCATATAGATCAGAGGTACCATTTCGAAGGGTTTTGAATATTTTGATTTTGACAGAAAATGAAGTACGGTTATTTCCAAAGGCATTCATTCAGTGATTAACATCTGCATTAAGTGATTTACTCTTGGCGGCGGTGGCAGGTACTGTACTGTATAAGAACTGTTTATTCCGCGTTCCCAACTTCTTGTGATCTCCCATTGAAAAGCAGCATCTATTTCTGCTCTAACAGATGGGGCACTTGCTATCGCCGGAATTAGTGAGTTGCTCGTAAGCGACACCAGATTTACACTTTTATTGAATCTCAAGTGGCTTCCTGGGCAATGTTTAGTTTGTGCGGCGAGGACAAATTCTGCTGAATGCTAAAAGCGTTGCTTTAAACAATGAGATTTAGTAAGAAGCTTTATCCTACACTCTGTTAAATGAAATCGCTGTTGTCTTATAGTTTTTCTGTTGTACATGGTCATTGGTTGCCATGTGCTGTTAGCGGACGGCCAGTTCGCGCGGAAGAGCTCTCTGAAGCGCTGTCTAGAAGAAATTTTCAGTGTGCCTCGAGCGACCCCACAGCAAAAATCACTTCCATTTTTCCACATTAAGGAAACGTTCAAGAAAATGGGTCTTATTACTGAACTGCAGATGTTGCGGTCAGAGAAAGGGGTATGTATGTATGTACTGTACGTACGTAGTACGGTTATGTATTTGTATCTTGCTGTCTGTCTTCTGCAGCAAGCTGCAACACAGCAAACTACTGTACCCCAATGTAGTCGGTATGAAATGTAACTGCTTATGAAGAATTTCTTGGCATACAGAGTACCAAGAAGGTACTGTCAACTGAGGCAACTTGGACACTCGTTTCTTTTGCGGCTGACCAGACATACGTAAGTAAATTAGACAGCTGGAAATTATGCTTCAGATCAGGGTTGTATATTTTTCCCAAAAAAACCTCGGCCTGTTTTTTTTTCAGTTTTTCGGTTTTTCTAAAAGCGGGGAAAAAAAACCACGCGCGTGGGGTGGGTGCGAGGGGGGGGGGGTACGTCTCTCGCGCTCTCGCGCGCCCCTTCGTCTGTTCTAAGAAAAAAAAAACAGGGAGATAAAAAAAAAAAAAAAAGAAAAGGGAAGAAACAGGCCGGGGCGGGCAAAAAAAAACAACTTATGGTATAATTTTATTTTCTTTTGTTTGTTTTTGTTTTTTTATAATAAAATTGGGTTTTTGGGGTGTTTTTTTAATAGTGGTGGGGGGGGTGGGGGATATACAACGCGAGAGGGGTATTTGGGGGGAAGAAAAAATAAAAAAAATTAGTTTTTGGTGGGGGGGTTTTTGGGGGGTTTTTGTTTTCCGACCCCAGGAAAAAAAAAAAAGTTTGGAAAAAAAAAGCAAAAAAAAAAAAAAAAAAAAAAACACACCCACCCCGATGAAAGAAAACGCCAAAAGCTACCGTAACAAAAATTTTGAAGCCGTTTAATTTGCTTATTATTCGGTCAGCAGCAAAAGAAATGAGCGTCCAAAGTAGCCCCAGCCCCAGTTAACGGTAGCAGTGATGTACGCGTGTGTTTCACGTTGTTCCACCATAAATGGTATGGTACTGGTACCGATAGCTGAGTTGGTAGTGTAAAAAATGGTACAGTATAACTTCTGTATATCATGTGGTGTGCAAGGTACCGAGTAGAGTCGTATCACGGGCAGGGCAACTTAGAAAGTGGCTTTCAAGTGAAGTGGCGGTGACAACAGGTTTTTACTGTTGTAGGAATCGGGGTACAATGTGATCGGAGTTCTTCCCGGCCGTCAACATAAAACAGCTACCGACCGACTGACAGTGATTTTGGCCAACTATGACACGGTTGAATCATCCCCCGGTGGGCTTTGATTTAAAAAGACGTACCGATACGATCATCGACTGCGTTTCTTTGTAGGCGTCTCAATCGGTAGTGGAATGACAGCTTTGCTTGAGACAGTCAAAGTCTTAACAATGATGAAACGCATCTGTCCATTTCGTTACAGCGTTGTATTTGTTGCTTGTGATCTTGAGCAGACTGTACGTTTCGCTATGCAGTGCAGACATGGGCTAGCATTTCGGCTAGGGCTTTGGGGGCTAAAATCAAGGTTTTTGGGGATATTTTTCGCTAAAATAGGTTAAAATAAGCTATTCTGAGGTCACTTACAGTACATCTAATTTAGGCATACTTTTATCATAATTTTCTATACATGGGGGTAGAGGCGGCCTGAGGGGTCACAACCTCCCTTTGCCCATGTCTGCACGTGTGTCAATAATTTGAATTATGATTCCTTAGTGCTTTCAGGAACATTCTGGTGCATTATCATTCATTGATGGATGGCTTTTGCCGTACTTGAATTTCACCGCAGTCTATTTTAACGGAGCTGTTATTTTGGGTTCGGTTATCAATTTTGAACCGTTTCCAGCTGTGCAAGCCTATCCAGATGATTTCGTTCAGGTTTGTTGTCAGTGCTGTTTACCGAATGTCTCCTACACCTAATCTGTATACAAAATTTAACTGGGGTCCAAAAATGTAGCCAAAGTCAGCTTTTCGATCAAAACCCACTTTGGCCAGGTATACCAATACCAAAGCCGTAGTTTTGTGACCTGACTTAAAGTCTCCCCAACGAGAAACCAATAGTTATATTGCACTACCCTACCGTATCTATACCTCAAGTATGAATTTTTATGAATAACTGCATTTAGATGTTTTCCGATCAGCACGAACGACTAATGAACCACAGTTACATGGGCAATTATTTGCAAGTGGTAAGCCGAGCTGATGATGACCTGTTGCTGCGGTCCAGCTTCAGTGACGCATTCGACGCAGCTGTGACAGTCAGCCGGAAATGGAAGATTGCTGAGCCGTGGCTTATGAACGTTATCATTGACAATCGATCGCTCTCCGGTTACGTCGACCGCATTCAACGCAACTTCTGGCTTCAGAAACAGCTGCCCTGCCTCCACTTATCCGACACAGGTATTAGTTTGTCTATCTGTCTGTCTTTTGATTCAAGAAGAAGCTCTAATCGATTGAGCGTTTCAGGCAAGTACCGTGGTCTCATGCAGTACTGCGATCGGAGTTACTGTGACGGACTGAACATGCTGACCGACAGCAATCTCCAATTTCTGGCCACTGTGGTCGATTCGATTATTAGAGCAACGCTGAAACTGGCCGCTTCCGATTGTGAGTGCTGGCTGTACGCAAATTGGCACCTCCTATATATTTCTTTAGGTCTGCACTCGGTCACTGCCTGTCACCCGGACTTCTTCCGGAGGTGCTTCCTGTGCTCACTTGTTATGATTCGAGTGTTTGGTTACCACTGTAGGTAGTTTTGTCTGTAAACTTTACTCTTCGCTGAGACAATCATAGCGCTGACTCTGCGGTCAAGCGGTTGAGATCAGTGCAATTCTTGAGCAGAGGTTTAGCGGGCAGTTGTTCTCTGGCTCGGCCGTTCCTGCGGTGCGCGCACTCTGTGTCGTCGTCGTCCGAGCTGCTCAGCTGCGTCAGAATGGTGACGTTGCGTTTGGGAGCCAGCCAACTCATCTCCGAGTGCGACGAGGCCAGCGGCGCTCGCTCGGCCGACTTCTCCTCCACAACCGACAGTCTAGGTGTGTTGTTGAACAGGTTCCTGGACATCTTGGGACGGTTGTCGAGGCTGGCCGCCGCCACGCTCTGGTACTTGGCGTTCGGGTCGAACTTGTCCTGCGCCCAGTCGCGACAGCCGAACGCAAACAAAAAGGCTTGTCGGAATTTGTCGTTGAGGAAACAGTAAGTGATCGGATTACAACAGGACGAAACGTAGGAAATCACCGTCACCGCCACGTGAATCAAATGACGATAGAGACCCACCTTGAACACCAGGCCGGCGTAGACCACCAGAAGGTAGATGTAGAGCGGCGTCCAGCAAATGAAAAACTCCACCACCACTGCCACCAACATGCGGATTACGCGTTTCTTGGCCAGCAGCGACTTTTCCATGTGAGTGCTGCGCAGACTGACTGAACTCAGCTCCGACTGCCCGCTTCTTTGGCTGCCCGTAAACAGCGACCTCTCACCAGCCGATGCACACGAGCCGGCCGACGTCACTGACGGCTGTTTGGTGGGTCGTCCTAGCTTTGACGACTCCCCGAATCGTCGGATAGAATGACCGACGCGTTGCATGAACCGCACCGAGCGCCAGTGCTTGGCTCCAGATCGGTCGTCGTCTGAAAGCATTTCTAATTGCTCACTTTAACTGGTATCAAGTGGAGTACCGATGTTTCCGTTTGCCAGGTGAGCAGGTGCAATCTCGAGTGACATTCCTTGTCGCAGAGTTACGATTACTTTTCCATAGAGCAGCAGCATAATGCAGAGAGGAAGTAGGAAGAGGGCGATGGTGATGTAGAGTTGGAGAGCGAGTTGAGCCTCGACCGAGAACCAGTTGACGTACCTGCAGTTCTGCTGGCCGGGATTTATCTCTGTGCTGTCCACCACGAACAACGGAGTGATGTTGCATAGCAGCGATATGAGCCAGACCAGAATGATCATCAGAACTGCGTGCGACTTGGTCTGCCACGCCCGAGAATGTAACGGCCGACAGATGGCGTAGTAACGCTCCACCGCAATCACGGTCAGAGTGTATGCGCTTGCTGTGACTGACACCGCTGAAACTGTATGCTTGTAACAGGTTTGAAAACTGTGGTCCGAAGTACCATACTGGTATCAGTACAGAGCGTAAATCACGGACTGTTCACTCCTAGTAACAGAGGGTTTAGGTGCTGGCCACCTGGCCAGCGATCTGTCAAACGAACGCTTCCGGAGCGACAGCAATTTCTAGACTTACGTACGTTGCAGGTAGGCCATGATCTTGCAGACGGCTCTGCCGAATATGAAGCACTTGAGCAGGAGACCGATCAGCGTCGGCGGCATGCAGATGACGCTGAGTAAGAGGTCGGTGACGGCCAGATTGAGCAGATACATGTTGGTGACTGTGCGCATCCATCGCTGCTGCACTATCGTCACGATTACCATCGAGTTACCAATGACTGAGAGGCAGAAAATTATTGTGAACAGTACTGTAAGTGTGACGTTCTTCAGATTCATCTCCAGCTGACAGGGCAGTCTATCGGCGCCAGCTGGCAGCGTCAGATTTGTCAGCGGAACTGCGGTGGCTCCACTTGCCGCCGACACTTGGTCCAGCTGCTGGATGGTGACGCGGACGTTGAGGAGCACTTCGAACGGTAGCGCAGTGACCGAACTGTTGGCAGTCATGTTTGCGCTGGCCAGCCACCAGTCCGGCGGCTGAAAGAGCCACAACTCCTCGTTGAAATCAATAAAAGTTCAGATAAACATATTAGCCTAAACTCTCAAATCATAGCGTGGTGGCGACAGCTGCACACATGCACACGAAACTTTTACGGTGGACACGCGCGCGAGAATTCAATTGTGATTCGCAGAGAAAATTGCAGACCGACTAATTTTTGATCGAGTCAACGTCCCCCAAGGCGTGGGATTCGTTTTCTGGGCTTCCCTATTTTGATTTGGCTCGCTTTTGAGACACACAAGGGATGCCACCACAATGATCAATGAGACTCGGTTTGTCACTCGCAAGCATACGCTTGCCCTCTGACACCACCGAATCTATTTGACTCGCTGGTTGCTCATACAATTGCAACACGGTCCGCCACGCCAGCACTAAAACTGTGGTTATTTATGCTCGAACAAAAGTGAGAGACAGATACAAGGCTTTGGCCGCCGTGCGTAGGCTGATATGATCTGACTAATCAATCAAATGGAGTTCCAGTTCAGTCAGTGCCGCCTCAAAATTCCACTAAACCCCTAAGTTCTTTCTGCGCTTCTTCGAGCAAATGACACTACGGCTCCGAGGCTACATTTGATTAGAGACCGCGTTGGACATTTCCGGATCGGAGAGACATGCATATGTACGTACGTCTGGGTAGTGGGTGGCTGACAAGCCGACTGCTAAAAGCCAGCAACCCCGAGTGAAAGCGAAGGCAAAAGTAGTGGGCCGCGGCACTTTCAATTATGTTGTATTAGGATTTATAGGCCCGTAAACTAAGTCGGAATCATTAAATTATGAACCTATAAATATTTTATCGCTAATACAACGAAATAGCAGGGCTCGCAATCACATACGCAGGCGGAAAGTACCTACTGGTGGCCGAGCCAACTAGTTTCACTCTACCTTTGGCGACAGCACTGTTGGCACGAACAACAGTACACACTAGCGAGCAAATAACTTTTTCAGTGGTCGCATTGACGACGACCACCTCTGTGATTATCATTAGCCGGCTTGTTTTGAGCTGAGCATTTGGGTGAGACAAGACTGCAACAGAGCAAGGGGCAGTGGGGGAGAGAAAAATTAAAGGCATGGAAATGACATTTGCTAAGTGTGCCGCCGACTGGCCCCAAACCGATCCGATCCAGCAGCTGCCACGTAATAAAAGCAGTAGGTACAGGCCAAATATATTAAAAACGTCTGTCACGGTAGCTTCGAAAATTAAAGTCGGCGAGCAAGCAATTAAGTGCGAACTGGTGGACGGCAGTAGTACGTTTAATGCATTCGCCAACCGAATTATCTGATTGCAGCAGCCAGACCGAGGTCGATCGGAGACTGCGCGGCGGGTCACAGGGGCTAATAAGAGCCGAGTAACCACTCTTACTAAAATTCAATTCCAACGCATTGGTGGAATGACGCCACGCAACACAAAATTTACTCCTTCAGCGCAATTAGCAGTGCGCTTGAAGCAATCACTCGAAAAAGCAGACCATTTACGTATGCTAGCGGCTTAAAAGCAAAAAGCACGTACTCCAGCAAGCAGCGCGACAGTGCCATCGGGGTCGGCCATAGCCACGCTCTGCTGCTGTCAAAAACAGTGTCAAACCGACCAATCTGGAGCAGAACTTCGAAGATGGCCTCGGCCGCTAGAGACCGGTGAACCACTCCGGGCGAAAATTTGTCACGGTCAGAATAAATAAATTTCAGCAATTCTGACGCTTCTACACTGGCCCGAACATAAACGACAGGCCTTGTAAAGGCAAAAATGTTAGCTGAGTCGCGTCATGCGGGCAGTTTTCGAAAACAACGGTTTGACTAGCTACCCTGTATGTAATTGTGTTAGGCAACGCACAGCCGTAAAAATCCAATTATTTCGGCTGTATTATCATTTCATAAAAGCAGTTCATTGGCAGCGAATCAGGATTAACGTAATAATGGCTTGAGCAGCCTGGGGTCGTAGCGGGGAACATTGATGTGACAATGCGTAACGCATAAACTACACAAGCTACAGTAGGCACCAGGTGCTACACTACATACGCTTATTTACGGAGCTGGATCAGGGCCATACGAGAAGCTTCGGCAGCGGCCAAATTTGCCAGTGCTTTCTCGAGTGTGTAGCTATAGAAACTACTCTAATAAGTGTCAACTGAGCGAAGCAATTTTCCTAACCATTAACTAAAAAGGAAGCTGTTTACGATTGACTGAGCCGCAGTCAGTTGGAAAGGCAGTCGAAATAGCGGCCACCACAACTATAATAACGTCATTACCTCCCCGAACTTCTCACAAAGAACAACAGCTGACTCAGCAGAGTGTTAAGCTTTGCCGTTGCGCCAACAAGCTCAGTCTGTAGTTACGCAATGAAACAACATCATTTACCTCGTCTAGCCACTCCTTGCAAGTGCAGTCAAAGTCAGTTGCGTTTCGGTGGCGAGTTGAGACGGCCGATCGACCAGTCCCAGGCAATAGCTATTCTAATCTGCCCGAAACTGTCTAGGAGGTTAAGGACCCGATGTATTAGAAAACTCGTTCAAATCAGGCGTCCTCTTTGGGCTCTTCGGGTTAAATCTTATTTGATGTTCCCCTCGTCTGTCAAATTGCATTTTGCCAACGGCCAGAAAAGACTTGCTAAAATGAAGCTCAGCTTAGTCTTCTCATGCTACGGCACCTCAAAAGTATCTCTACCTGAAGCTAATGACAGCCGTGCCTTAGCTGAGAGCACTGAAACAGCATCACTCGACACCGGCTCGATAAAAACCACACCCGCCCAACTTTTCTGTTTGCAGAGGACAATGTTACGCACAGACGCATCGACTATGTTTTTTCTGCCCAAGTAGAAGCGACTTCGGGTAAACGAATCAGTTTCGGGAAAAACGGTCTTTTCGAAGTGGATATGGTATCACCGGAACAATGTTTTATCATACATACAGTATGCATGTGTAAAAAAATTATTACAAATTTGCATAAACATTGCCGCCAAGTAATATCCCATGGGATATAAAGCGGAATAAGGGTCCATGTAATATCCCAGTGGGTTATTAAGTGGGGTGGGATACTAAGTGGAAATCTCCGGTACCGTACGGGTGTAGCCGCAGACGAATGTTTCGTCTCATGGTTCGTCTTGGAATGCTCCACTACCAACCGTCATCGTGACGAATAACAAGAGTTTTTTGATGAACTGGAAAAATAATTGTTCCTCAAACGCAGTGACGAACCACAGGAATGGTCCACTCTATGTTTCCTCAAATGATTCGTCTAATGGTTCATAATTTTGACGATTTTTATGAACTGGCATCATGGCTGCGCCAACTAAATTGCGCTCTTTTTCTTCTTTTTTTGGAGGTGAATTCGATTTTGTTTAATTGCAGCCTCATTTACTGCGAAATGGAGTCGGCAGTGAAGAAGGGAGCTGGTGCAGCTTTTGAGGACAAAGTAGTGTACTCAGCGAAGGAGACATTGAAGGATTTGAAGAAAGAACAAAGCACATTTAAAGAGGACTGTTGCTTCCATAAATATAATAATAGTACAAGTCTTGTTGTGCAGTAGATAGACTCCAGATCCTGTGTCTCTGCTGAGGCCCATTTCGCTCAATGTCTTGTTTATTAGGTAATTCGACCTACACTGTATGGTAAACTAATCACTGCCAACAAGATTTCCAAAAGGTACACCCGCAATTGACACGTGCATACGACAAAGCGCATGTACGTACATTGCACTTTTAAAAAGTGGCACGCCCCAAACTTAGCCAGAACTCGCTTACTAACAGTTTGCATGAGCAAAACAAAACTTATCGCTTCAGAAATGCCATCTTCCGCAGGCTTTTGGGACTACATTGCTAGCGGCTCGGTACTGCTACTCAAAATCCAAAGTTGAGGTGGGCCTACCGGTTTTGGGGTCGCAGCCATTTTGGTGGGTGGGTACAACAGGAACAAAGTCCGCTTCAAGCGGGGGTGGTTTGGGGGTGGAGCTCAAGTTGTGGGTTGGGCAATCCCGCGTCCATGTATGGCTGAAACCGTATTTGGGACCTGTAACCCAAGCCGAAAAGCCAGCTACATGTACGTATGACGCAGACCAAGTGCCTGCATGAATGCTGCTGCTAAGCAGGTCAGTCAAAAGTCACACCGTTGAATGCAGGGTTTTTACTGGATGCGGCTTTCATACACTCATATTATGTACATAAAGCTGCAACAAATTTATGCACGTTCGGACAAATTGCAATGGCTTTTTAATAGCCGAATGCAGTGTCGGACACAGTGAGAAGCATTTTAACAATCAAGGGAACATCGCCGGAGGCAGAGCTGAGAGGGCTGCCCAGATACACAGATCTGAGCCACTCAAAAGCATAATTAATGCCGGAGGCGAGTCTGTAGGCAGCTGAAAAGAAAGCGTGTTGCAACAAGTGGTTTTCCACGTTGCAGTAACAGCTGGCCTGGACGCGATCGACCAGAATTGTGCCAGATTCGGTCACCGGCGCATATATGCCATGCACGACAGTGTCGGCCACTGCAACGATAGGTGTGGCTCTCAGTTGACCATCGGCTCCGACGCTCAGCACGCAGAGGCCAGGTTCGGCGCGCTCGGCTCGCAACGAATTATCAGCCAGCCAACGAGCGAATCTGGCAGCATCGGCCTTAATTTGGGAAACGTGCCGACAGTCGAGCAAAGGAAGCAAGTGGTTGGCGCTCAACGTGAGATTGGCGCCGCTTTCTGTGACGATTGTGCGAAATCTGGCCACTACATCGGGTTCTCTGTGCAGGAAGTGCACAACTCTCTGGTACGACGGATGCGTGCCATCCCAGAGAGTGGCCAAAACCTGCAACCACCACTGATTTAGGGCACGGCAAACACCAACGTGCAACTTCGAAGAGGAGCCAGGAGCAGCCGTATAGGCACGTACATACAGTACGTACGTACGCTGAATGAATATACCTGGTCTCCGATTTTCAGTTGATCCATTCTCTTAGATCCCGTTTTAGTCTCAACTAGACTGAACCCAGCAAAACAAGGGTCCCCAGTTCCTCCTCCATTAGACGTCTTATCGGAAGGTGGTTTAGCTGTCTGTAAGTTCTCTTCAAGGCGTCTTGTAGTAGGTGTAATTCTACGTCTAGCAGTGCTGGTTGAAGGAGTTGTTGTCTTGGTGGTACTCGTATCGCGGCACTGAATTCTGCCTATTTTTACTCGCTGGTGATCGCGCAACCTAGAACTCTCTCGGACACAGGTGCATAAAAGCGTGCCGTAAAGTTACGATGTAGCATAGATGTTGGCCACGTATTCAACCACGTCTCCGCCCTGGTTCTGTGCCACCGCACTGAAGCTCGATCCTGCGTCAAAACTACGCGATCTCTCACCGACGAAATATTCAGAACGAAGCACAGGATGTGAACAACAGCGTACTTTGTAGCTACAACATGCAACTACTGTACAGATTTTCGGTATACCTACATGTACGTACTTGTACTTGCACGAAAACCAAACAGCACTCAGTCTCATAACAAAATCCGTATTATACACGCCCTTTTAATAGAAAGTATTGAAAGTTGACTACATACTGAAGAGTTTGAGTGTTTTGTGTGAGTGTCTCAGTGTGTTTGCATTCTGTAGTTGCTTAGTGTGATTGTGTTGTGTGTGTGCGTTGTGTTTTACTAGTGGATAAAACTTCTCATTTCTTTCATTTGGTGCCGAACAGACCCGGGAGCCTGCCAGTGCCAGCCTGCCTTCATTCACTCCCCTTAAAGGGGAACGAGGATGAGGAGGAAGAGATTGAGAAGAAGGAAAAGTCTGAGAAGGCGGTGGAGAAGAATGATGTTTCATTTGAATTCGTTGGACAAGAGACGGAAGGCTATTCTACCGGTTACAAGAAGTCAGATGAACGCCAAGGCGCAGAAAGGCCGGAACGTGGCACGCAAGGGATCGAACCAGCATGGTGCCAGTACAGAGCAGTCTTCCACAGATGCCGAGTCAACAGAGGCGGAGCAATTCAGTTCGTTTTCCCCGGCCGTCAGGCACAGAGGAGGCCCAGTCGACGTCCGCGAGGGGGAGTGAATGAAGAGTTTGAGTGTTTTGTGTGAGTGTCTGAGTGTGTTTGCATTGCGTAGTTGCTTAGTGTGATTGTGTTGTGTGTGCGTTGTGTTTTACTAGTGGATAAAACTTCTCATTTCTTTCAATACTTTAGCAATGAAACTGAACTGTCGGAACAAAATGCCTCGCACTACAAGAAACATCAGACCACGGTCTGTTAGCATTGAAAATTTTGCGTACGGCAGTATTAATTGAACACCGAACCAACGGACCCTTTGAGACAGCACTAATAGCGAAAACAAAAATCTGTCGTAATATTTTGACCGTTTTTGTGATTGGATTTGAAATAAATTCGGAACTTTGTCTTATAAAAATGATCAGTAACAAGACGGTTTTTCAAAATGAGTGTATAAAACTTTAGATAGTTTGTACAATTTAAAGATCCTCTCAGTTTTAGAGGCACGGACAGATTTTTTTTATAATTTTTTACAAAATTTGACCGCAGCAGAGGAAAACGTCAGTAAACTTTTATTCCAAGAAACTGGTTGTGCAATTCTTTCAGATGCAGTTTTCTCTTTCAAACAAGTCTTGTACTGTAATTGTACTGTATGTACTGTACAGCCTTGGCTGCCGATAAAAAACAAGTGACTGATACGGTAAAAACCTGTTATAGACACTCACTGTAGCCATTTACGACGCGAAATGAAGAATCCTCTAATGCCAGAAACGTAATTTCTCGGAGGACATCTGGATCTCCAACTGGGATCGCAGGTCTGCAGAACGTTTCAAAGTTCAGAAACGATGCTCACCCAGAAAAACTTACAGGCGATCCTTTGACATCATCGCATTTAATATTCAATCCGTGACAACGCAGTTCCAAGAAACCGTCCACACTTTCCAATTGATCGGGCCACTCGGAAAAATCGCAATTATACTCGCCGTCGTCAACATAATCCACAGAACTCAGTCGGACACACAGCGGCAGGGCCAAAATAATCACCGAGACAGAGCGCAGCACAGACATAGCTACTGTACGTAACCCAGCAAGTACAAAGCGGAACTGAACACAAAAACAGTACTGAGCAAAGAATAGACTCCAACCTTTTGCGTCTTTTACGCGTACACCGACATTGCGCTGCGCACAATAAAACCTGTTCCATCATACCTACGTACAACGTAATTTGGACGCAATCGCTTGTCGGAAAAACCGTCACATGCGTAAAGACCACCAGTCGGAAGAAACGGTTTACGACAGAAAAGCTTGTTGTTCTGTGAAACCACCAGTACTCATACAAATCCTAGCACGTAAAAAACAAAACAGCCATCTAATCACTTTCCCCGTTGAGCGCGGTACTTTCTGTAGACTCCGACGCCTGCTCACAGACCTCCTGCACATCGATCGCCGTTTCTTGGCCAGCGCCCGACTCCGGTTGCACATCTGCTTCCCTCTTCTCTTCGCCAACGCAGTTTTGCCACTCAACACAGACCACCGCCTCTTCTTCCTCTTCCACAACTACTGGAACCACTTCGGACTCGGTCGAGTGTAGCTGCGACTTCGGAAGGTCGACAGCACTGGTTGCTTCGCCCAAACCAACGCCAGCTGTCAGTTGGTCGGTGTCAACACTCTGCAGCAGCACAGCATCTAAGCAGTTCTCGGGCGCCGTTTCCGTCTCCAATCCGTTCTGCTGCGTCACAGATGCTTCTGCAAGATCCTGATCGACCGACTGCTCGCTCTCTTCATCAGACTGTGCTTCGTGGCAAAGGAGAAGATTTTCCGTTTCGTTTAGAGCCTCACCAACGACGGCGTCGGTTGGGCCGAGCAGCAGAGACGAGCTGGAGGAGTCGAGTGCCACAGCTGAATCCGGTAGAGACTCGTCGCCCGCCACTGGTCGGAGAAAATTCAAAGCCACCGCCAAGCACCGCTCGAACGGAGAATTATCGCCCAACGGCTCGGCAAGCAGAGAACCTAAAATCAGACCGTACAGTACGCACTGGCTTATACATTGTATACTAATGTATTTTTGTGTTTCTCGTTCTTATTGCCTGGCATGGGCAAAGGGGGCTGACGAGGTTTCACCCCCTCAGGCGCTGACCTACCCCCCCCCGGCCGCCGATACCCCTCAGAAATTTTAAGGAAGCATTTTGTATAGAAAATAATTATGATACAGTAACAGTATGCCTAGATTAGGTGTAAATCAGCTTAGAATACCTTATTTTAACCTATTTTGGAGAAAAATTAGCCTGAAGACCTTGACCTTCTACATTGTAACAGTTTATTCTTTGTTTGTTTGTTAAAATCAATAAACATTCATTCAAACCTTGAAGCTTGTAAAAAAACGGACCTTGGTTTACCATCCCCTCAAACCCCTCAGCCGGGGCTACCCTCTCAGGATTTGAAAATTTTCCACCCCTAGCCGAAATGCTAGCCCATGTCTGCGTACATCGTAGGTGTAGAACAAAAATTTACCGAATATTGGCATTAACCGTTCTCAGACACCGATCTCTAAAGAATTTGGCCCAATTTCCGAAATTATTTATTAACAAAACATGTGAGTACATATGCGAAAGTTTGGAGTGAAACCTTCGACTCCCGCAGGTTCTATCGACCGGGAAATTGCAAATCAAGGCAGCCCATAGAAATTACAGTTTGATCTTGAAACTTGCTGAGACGATTGCTTCGATAGATTACCATTTTACAAAATATGATTGGACAGTTCACGACACAAATTGTTAGAATTTCAGAACATTCGAAAAACGGGAAAAATACCGAGGCCAATCCTGAAAACTTTCGGTTTCAATTTCTGTCGACCACCTCGGCTAAAGTTTTCAGTGAGATTCCACTTGTAACCGCATAAAGAACGTAGAGTAGACTGTAGGTGGTCAACCAGAACTATCAAAAGTACTTGCACACCCTGCATCAAGTCCTTGATAGCTGAGCCAAGAGCATCGTGAAACAGATGAGTGGATCGTTGGAAATAGTCCCTGGCCAGTACGGCGTCGTCCTGTGCCACATACAAAAGAGCCACAAACAGGTTGAACGCCACGATCACAATCGTCTGCAATAGTTGCCAAACTGCACAACGCACCAATACTGCGCAATAGACGATCAGACAGTTTATGCAGTTACAGTAGTAGTGCTGCAGAAAATTTCACCTGGGCAGTGTTGCTGTCGCTAGCAGCAAACCACTTGTCAGAGAAAACGGCTTGGCAGTGATAAACAAGCGTCTGCCTCAACTGTGCCTGTGCGGCTGCATCGGCGTTCACGCCGCCCAAGTCCTTTTGCGTCAAGCGATTCCACAGATCATTGAAAAATACGCCTGCAACAAAGCGTGCGCTGAATTTAAAAGCAGAAGAGGCAGAGAATGCGTACCAGTGGTGATGAGCGGTTGAATCCAATCGGGAATGGTCTGCGGGTTGCAGTAGAGCGGACTGTCCATGTGAAGGTGCAAAGTAAGCTGGCTCTGGAGTCGCCAGACCAACGCCTGGTGAGTAGAGACCAAAGCCGCCCAGTACTGACAATAAACCAGTTAGAATTGGGCAGTGCAACTGGAATGTAAGGCACCTTATTCAACTGCATAACGTAGACGATGTTCTTAGCCAGATCCCAACGACACTGCACCAGCGCACAGATTAGAGCTTTGACAGCCAGCTCCACTACGTTTTCGCGCTGCAGTTCCTGTTGGCGCAGTGAGACAAGATTGGACGGTTTTTGCAGACTGATCAAGGCCAACCGACCCAATCGACACGCCACCAGCAGCAGATCCAGACTGTTCAGATTGGCCGCCAGCTCCTTGGCAGCTTCGGCGTATCTGCTGATCATCAAGTAACTGCAGACGAAACCAACAAACCTCAGTCACTAACTACCTTTAATATATTCTAAACGTACCATTTGGCTGCTTCGTCAAATTTGCTACGGTCGTGCTGCGCCTCGGCCCACTTCTCAAACACTTTCGTACACAAATCGGATCCAGTGGGCAGACGATAACGAGCCAGTATAGCCGAGTCCCTACACGCAGGTAAAATTAGAACAGACATGGCAGAGAGGGCTGAGGGAGTTGCCCCCACGCTCTCACTTACTCATCACTAACTTTTAGTAAACAACTGCTGAATTTTGTAAAAAGAAAATATAAAACAGTATGCTTAATTAGATTACTGTAAATGAGCTCAAAATTGCTTATTTTAAACCTATTTTAATCAAAACAAAGCAAAAATAGCTTGATTTTAACCAAAAACCGGACTGTTGGCTTAAATGCCGTCGGCCGCAATGTCTGGTTAGGTTAGAACGAAATAAGAAGAGAGGATACCGAAAGAACTTGTGGTCGAGCAGCAACTGAATGGCGTCTCTGGTGTCGGTCTGCGTGCGCATGAACAAACGGTAGGTGGCAGCCAGGTGGTAGGCGTTGTCCTGCAAACTATCTTCAGCCAGCGTCTGCAGCGCTGCTCTGCTGTTGTCGCCTCCGCCTAGGATAGACACAGTAGGTGAATAAAGATCCACTGTAACGGTCACTGTTGTAGAAGCGAAGCAGATTTTCTATCAAGTCGCATTTACAGCCACGGTGTTTGGCGTCGATGGCAGTGGGAGTGAGCTGACTGGACCAGAGACCAATCACCCACGCCAGACTGTGGTTGCTGATGTTGTGCAGGCACTCAACTGAAACACCAAAACCAACTACGTACTGTACTATTCTTCAGACGCACAAATCGGTGGCATCGGTCTGTATAAAGCTAAATGTTCTATCTCAAGAAATTTTCCAATTTGGTGCCAATGGCTCACGCTACGGTACATCTGTAATTGTGCTCGTGAAGGCAGCGGTACTACCTATCGGTGCAGATACGGCTAGACCTTTGGCACAGATTGGCCTGAACGACAGGCACTTCAATTTAAAAAATTATAAAATCTACGAAGTGATCTCCTTGGCCATGAGAAACTATATAATGGGTAAAAATAAAACACAACCAGTTGAATACTGACTTTCTCGTTGCATTAACTTGAAGATGTTGGTTTGCAAGCCGAACACAGAGATGGGTGCTTTGGAGTGGCGTTCTCCGGACGATTCCAACATGATTCCATCGCTGGCATTCATTTTCCGTTCATGTCGTTCTACCATCCATTTCAGAACGCCATGCGACTCCCGACGCTCAATGTCGGCCGCCAAGTTGAACAAAGTCCAATCACGCGACCGCTTCGGCGGGTAACCTACGTACACGTACAGTACGTGGACACACACGGATCCGAAAGAGCCGGCGGCTCAAACACAGAAATTTGGGGATGGGGAACCGATTCCGGTCCGGTTGGGCTCGCCAGCATTTTTGGGTAGACAGGTCAGTTAATAAACAGGAAGAAATGTCTCTTTTATGTTCGTTTATGTACGTAGGTAGCGAGGTTTGGGTCAAGCATTAATTATGTACGTACGTAGTACCTACCGACTGACAGTTTAATTTCAGACAGAGTATTGCTCTCTTTCACTATTGGAGCTGCATTTTCTGAAAGAAAAGCAGGTGACTGATTGTAATTCGCAAAAAAAACAACAAATAGTACACACCAGTCTCGCTAGGGTGAACATCTTGCAGAACTCTGAGTGGCTCGTAGGGATCCTGCGGCACAACTAGACACAAACGACACGAGATTGAGAAACCCATTTGAATGCTTCCACGCCAAGAGTGAACAGACAGCCTAAGGTCACAAAAAGCAAACCAAATTTTACGTTACCTTGATCTGAATGTGTGTCTGAATTCTGTTCATCGACGGATAACGCATTTCTTGTTAACAAAACTTCGGGCTGCTCCTCTGATTTGCTGATTAGTGCGCCATAAACAGAACGAACTAAAAAATCTTGTTACTATTATGAAGAAACGTTTATTCGAACAGGCATGGTGGATGAATACGAGTACGACACGCTAACTGTAAAACAGGCTAAGAGAGGGATACTTTGAATCGTTTTCTTATCCGATTTTTCGCTAGCTATCGGAGGTTAGTGTCGTCAAATAGTAGAAGGCTGGCAAGTAGAAAAATGGGAAACCTAACACAAACACTAGTAGCCGGTAGGGAACGACCGGAACCGGATTTTTGGGTCCGATCGGAATCGGAACTCAAGTACAGTTCCGAATCGGAATTTTTCGGAATCGGAACTTTTTTGAAAATCGGCTTAAAATTTTGGAATAACCGGTTTTTGGCAAAGAAATAGTGTTTACGCAACCATCCTTTACAATTCCATGCAAACATCCAGTACAAATCACCATGTCAAACGATAACAATGCAATAAAATCGCCAACCATCAATAGGTAAAATTTAAAGCGCGTAAATTATACTTTAAAAACAACAATTTTTCAACGTTTTCAGTAGAGTGCGAACTGGTATTGGGTAGTGGGTGTTTTGGGGTGTTTTCCAGGTTTGGTATTGGGTTTTTATGCCCCAATACCCAATACTAATTAGGACCTATAAAAATCGCTTCAAGATTCAATTGAAATTTGTCATTTTTAGTGATACAGAATGGATTAGTACTGTACCAGGGGGTGCGGTCTGGCATACCCCTTTCCTGTGGAATAAGAAGAAAAAATCTGCCAAAAATAAGAAACACTGTAATACAGTAGATCATGTATGAACTAAAACTGTTAATTTTTGCTAATTTTACCCTCCAGAACGGCTTCTAAATCTTTCTTAAAGGCTAATTTTTCAAATTATCTCGCCCTGGTTGGACAATGGCCCAACCAAGCCTCTTCGAAATTTTAATCCCTGTGAAAGAAATCCTGTGTACTGTGTACACCACTGGAATGTACCTTTTCACTGAAATGCAATTTTTGGCTCAGTTACGCAAGTACTGGGTATTGGGGCCTCAGGTATTGGTATTGGGGTATTGGGTTTTTTCAGGTATTGTTCGCACTCTATTTTTCAGGCTTCAAGTGACTTCTGTGTTTTACTTAGTGGGATTACAGCAGGTTATGGATTACTAAACTATGTACATTGTCGATTGCACAGCACAGAAGACACGCAAAAGTACGCAAGAAATGGTGTTTGATTTCCTAAAAATTTAGCAAAAGTTCCGAAAAATTCCGAGACCTCTGAGTTCGGAATCGGAATCGGAACTGCCAGTTCCGATCGGAATCGGAATCGGAATTCCGGTCGTTCCCTAGTAGCCGGTACAGTTGATGTAGTGGTTTAGGCCGCAAAGCCACTGTGCGCGCGCGCACGCGCGACATCGTGCGCTCATCCTCTCGGCGCGGCAAGTTTCTTGCCGCAAAGAGTTGGTCGTCGGCACAAAGCTCCACCCAGGCTACCGAAAGCTGGTGACAGCGGGTAGGTAAAATAGGAACAGTGGCGTATCCAGGGGGTGTGGGGTGTGTACTTTGCGGTGGAGGTAGGAAGAAAAAGTCGGTCAAAAATATAAGAAACTAATGAATTACAGTATGTACTAAAACTGTCTATTTTGTGCTCAGAATGCCTTCTAAATGCGTTTTTGAAGGCCAAATTTTCAAAATTTTCTCGCCCTGGTCGGGCAGAAGCCCAATCAGGCCATTATAAACTACTAAAACTTGTAATTTCTGTTAATTTTAAGCTCGGAATGCGTTTTTGAAGGCTAATTTTGCTAAATTTTCTTACCCTGGTTGGGCAGCGGCCCAACCAGGCACTTCCAAAATTTTACACTCCCCTTTCCAAAATCCTGGATACGCCACTGAATGGGAATCGACTGGATCTGCCGTTGCACCGAAGCCGCTCCAAAGCATGCCACGTTGGAGAAGAAGATTAACGACGTCAGGAGTTGTCCGTGAAAAGCGACTAGACCTGGGAGCCTCTCTCACACCAGGGTCGCACCAAGCGGACGTTGGGAGTGACCATGACGTCATCCCGCAGGCACTCTCTCAGTACCTGGCGCCCAACAGCATGGCTAGAGTGGCTGGCAGTGTTAGAAGGGAAACGTCCGACATGACGAACCACGGGGTGGCGAAATAGACCAAATAGCTCTGATCGCAGAGGCGTACGGCCCCCGCACATCGGATCGGATCGGAAACACTAGTAAAAATACGACGTTACTTTCAACAGTGTCTTGGTCCGGGTCCGTGCCAATGTTATGAGGTCCTGCTGTTATGCCCTCTTGCATCTCTGCATTGTCCTCCATACCGAGCTGAAATAAGACACACTGCTTTCTGGTGGTAGTTGTTCCATCTGTACCCACTCAAACGCAGTTGGCTCAAACCAAGTCTGCACACCATGCCGACGTATGCAGTTTAGCAAAAAATAGGCCCTACAGTACTTGCTACGTACATACGTAAAATCCGGATCGCATTCAACTTACCCTACATTCAAAGAAAATTGCTTTATCCTAACGAAAATGGCTGCCACGCGAGGGGCTCAAACCGACCCAAATTTTGTTGACTTTTTTGCGCAAAGCGCGCTACCGCAGGCAAACGACAAGTTCATTACCCGCACATCATTAAGATCTGTACAAAATGGTTTGGTGCGTTAGATAGCCTATGAACTCAGAGTCAGACACTTGTCTGGCATTTTCATACGACAACGCACCGACCAAGTGGAGTGTGAGAAGGCAAAAAAGTCGGTTTTCCGACCCAGATTAGGTCCACCTGCTCTTGATTATCAAATTTAAAAAATAAGGGAACATACCCAAAGCACGTGTAAAACAAAGCGGCACACAACCAGTCTTGGCCCACGCAGCAGCTCGCTCACCTCGATCGATCAATTCAACAACAGGTCGGTTCAGTTACAGTCTGTGCCGAGGGGAAGCAAAAAGCGAATAAAATTTGCATGGAGCAGTTTGATGCATGACGTAATTTCACACAAATTATCGACATTGAACTTTAAACTGAGACAGTAAAATGTTACCAAAAACCTTCCTGTAAAGCCAGTCAAATAAAACCTACATAAACTTTCCAAAGGTGTTTCAAATGTCCATTTTTCAAAACTTTCTCACGGTTGTTCCACTGCCAATGCGGCTGTTCCAAAATTTTACACGTTAAAATTCTTCAAATCTTTGTTCCATAATTTCATATCTCAAGAACAAAGATCCATATAGCATTTCGGAAGTTCTTTCAAAGGAAGCCAATAATCTGAAAAGGCGCACATGGAAGAGTTTCGTCAGCTCGGTTAGCCTTCACCTGTGCCGGCTCCGGTGTCCACTCGTCTTGCGATTGTTGTTCGATTGTTTGTAGTAGCTATTGGTTGTGTGTATGGCGTCGCTAGGCAGCTGGTCATCGGAGTCGTCGTCGAGTGACGAGGACGCGGCGGCAGTGGTCCGTCCGTCTCCGTCGGCCGAGCTGGGCGTGGTGCGAGCACAGATCACTTCGTCGGTGACCTACCATCAGAGCAAGCGGCGAGGCAGCAAGCCCAGGTCATTGGAGCACCGACTCTTGTGGTTGCTATGTCTCGCCGCCTTGTTGATTGTGCTGCTAGCAGTCTCGTTGGCAGCGGTGGTTGTGCAACTGCAGGTGAACAGAAGATTTCTGCTTAAGAGAGAGCTGAGCCAGGACTACGCCTTCTATTGGACGCAGTGGTCGCACAACTGCCGCTCCTTCTTCTGCTCTGGTCACTCACCGCAATGCTCCACTGGCCTTCCGTTTGTTAGTGTTTGCTTTCAGCTAAACTAGATGCAATGGAGAGGAAACTGGAAAACTGGAATGGCGTAAAGCAAAGCGAATTTGGAACTACGTCTCCTCCGAACACAACTCAGCGTGTCAATTGCACTGAGTCTACCGCCACCTGTGTCACCAATTTAACCGAGTTTTCCTGGGCCGAATGGACAGCAGCAGAGGAACATTCGGCATCAACAGCGATGTATCGAGTGAGAGCGATTAAATCCAAACGCCCGGTCTTATTTAATGACAAGTTTCATGAAGAACGTGGTGGTAAAACAACGCCTTGAAGCTCTCTACGTACGTACTATATGCACACATTAAGTGACCGAACTTTACGATTAATCCAACTACTGATCTCATCTGTTCTGATTGTTATAAAAACAACAAGAAACAACTTTGCATCTTTGCTTGTGCACGTACAACAGCTTGATTACTGTAATTTCTGTTTCAATTTCGATCTCCCCATGCTCCCATTACGTCTAGTATAATATGCCAACATTATGTTTGAGTACACAGCATCCACACAAACTATGCACTCCATTCAGTCGAAAGCCAGTTGACCCAGTTTAGTGCTGCCAAACTCGATTCCGTTGATTTTACTCGGTTCTTAAACTACGGTCGAATTCTGGAGCCAGGCCAGCGTAAGTGTTTGACCTGCTGGCGTTTTGCCTATTCTGTGTGATGTCTACTTCTTGGTGGTTCTTTTGATTCGTTCTTCTTTTTATACTCAACCGTGACAGAATAAGATTTGATTTGAAAGCCTTCAATGCGGAATTTAAAATCATGTTTAAACCTGGTTTTTCGAAGCAAGTACTGTACTCCTGTTCAATCGAAGGCAGTTTCTGTCTACCTGAAAGCTTGACACAGTTTCTTCATGCATCGTACTGCAAAGTAACGAACGGAACAGGCAGCACTTTCAACTGCACCTAGTAGTGATGTCAAAGTGGTGTCAATTGCGTGCACTTCACACAGGCAAATAAATGTCTAGAGTTGGTTGGACTGTTTAGTAGATTTTGGACTGACTTTTGGTACAGTTGATACTTAGAGAACAGTAAACTAAATGTTTGATCAGAGAAATGGCTCTGATGCTTCCAATCTGCTCCAGGGGACGGCGGCACCAGCACCGCACCGCACCGGCAGATTGTTCCCAATCGTTTAGGGTCA
The DNA here is from genome assembly GCA_030248155.1 of Sabatieria punctata. NCBI lineage: Eukaryota > Metazoa > Nematoda > Chromadorea > Araeolaimida > Comesomatidae > Sabatieria > Sabatieria punctata. Next base: position 92,430 of record JASANB010001906.1, read on the forward strand.
CTATCTTATACGTACTAAGCCGAGGTTCTTGCATGCTTTTGAAATTCTACAATAATGTTGTTCTTTGTCACCCAACGCTCCACAGTCAGCACAATACGCACGTTTATAGTGGATAAAGATCTTTACGTATTGAGTTAAGCACTTTGTTTGTGTGTTTGTACGCAGTTCAGTTATGAGCAGTTCACTCGGAGAGCGCGACAGCGTCGATCGAAAGCTGAGAGCATTCGTGGACGGTTTGGTGGTGTTGGTGCACAAGAAACTCAGTCAACAATCGCAAGACGACAGTGCCAGACCGGAGCCGGCAAAGGTGAAGGTAAACCGAGCCGACCGAAAGTCTTCCACCTATGTGTTTCTAGAGCAAACCAGGCGAAGAGGCGATCAAGGTGCTGCGTGACCAAGGAATGGATGAACGGGTGTTCGGCAGTTTGAAGCTACCGCTTACGGAGGAGACACATCGTCTGGTTCAAAGTTTCAGTCAGAACGATCATCCGTTGGTGGAGTCGAGTCATCTGTGTGTGTCCACTCCTGCAGGACTCGACCTTCACCACCACAGCACAGAGGCAGATGGCGTAGGCACGAGTGTAGCAGAGAAGAAGCCGAAGACAAGAGGCTCGATAGAAGACTGGCTGAAGGCTGCGAGCAAGCAGGTGTCAGGCTGGCCGTCCCCCGATCGGGCAGTGGCAGAGTATCGGAGGGCGTCGCTGATTCCGATGCAGAAGAGGAGCGCGCAGCAAAGTCGGACTCGGTCGGTCGGCAGTCCGCACGCTTTTACAACTGCCAAGAAGCCTATGGTGCACTTGAACAAAACCACTCAGAGACGTATGGAAATGGCTCAAGCCAAGAAACACTAAGTTTTGTCTTTGTACTCGCTTTCTTCTTTCCTTATTAACAACGATTTGTTTGCACGTGATTTACTGTATTTCATGCAATTAAACTTATGGCTGCCAACCCAACACCAACGAGTTAAGGAATTGATACGATAAGGTCGGCTAACCCGCTATTTTTTCGTCTTCCGAATCTCCAGGTTTCAACATGTCTTGCGGATATCGAGAGTAGCGTCATTTTACAAAAATTATTTTGACTATGAGAGCTCCCGCAGGCTGAATCTATCCCTAATTTTGAACATAAGCCTTAGACTTGTTTGTTGCAGTCAGAAGATTGCAATTTCATTCAAAAATGGTGTAAGTCACTGTTCGGAAGTTAACAGACAAAATTGAACGTTTGATATTCTGTTGTAGTTATCGACTACTAGGAGCATGGCACATACCAAACAAAGCACAATAATTTAACCTTAATAGCTGAAAATGTAATCAGTGAGAGCAAGTACAAGTCGAACAGGCATGGGTAGATCGATGTTTGGGTGTGTCTTTGACAGGGAATTACCAGAAATTTGTTGCCACACTTGCTGGAGTTGTAAGTAGAATTGGTGCGCGGTGGAAAAGAAAGTATGGAGAAGCTGATGATTCTCGACGCTACTGTAACAACTGTTCAGCACATCGTTCACCACAAGAGTACCGGACTCCGTAACCGGCGAAAATATGCCCTGCACTCTTACTGCCTTCACGCCAACAACCTCACTGTAGCCAGCGCCACCAGTACCGGCACGCACCAATACACACTGTCCGGGGCGGATTCGTTCAGCAAAACGGAACCATGGCCACAGTGTCTGGTCAAAGACAGAAGGCTTGAGATGACACGGAAATGAGAGCAACAAGTGCTTTGGACTTAGCAGCAAGTTTTTCCCATCTGCAGTTAGCACGGACACGAAATCTGCCCAGGTGGTGTTGCTTCGATGAAGGAAGTAAATCACCGGTTGAAAGGCAGAGCTCCCGCTGTCCAAAGTAGCCAGTACCTATTCAACAAATCACTTTAACACAGAGTGCACGGTATTTTGAAATGCACTTTAGTACATTCTGTATCGCTAGAAATGGCACAATTTTTATTTTAGATAATGAGTGGGGAAAATAATTACTGGTGCACTACTTAGAAAAGCGGCACACTATAAGAAATTCTACTTTTAGTTGATTAACGCAAAAACAGCTTCCTAAACCTAAATCATCGATCTACTTTTTCGATATTTCTAAATTAATTTTCAGGTCAACATCGACTTTTTTTCGCTTTGACAGGTTCCAATTAGTATTGGGTATTGTGAGATAAAAACCTCAATACCTAATAGCTCGAAAACACCCCAATACACCCAATACCCAATACCAGTTGGCACTCAGATACATTGTGAGTACGTACAGTAAGTATGAAAGCAGAAACAAAAAGCCACAAACTCACTTCATCTCCCACCAGCACGTTTTCCATTCTTTTGACTGCCGTTCTTGTGCGAACCAGACCACTGGATGCGAAGCACGCAGGCGGTGGCGCTTTCTGACCTTTGAAGGGATTAGCATCTGCATGAGCAGGACCCGGTTTGCCGTCGGCGATTTGTGCTTGTTCTGCCGGAGACTTTGCCTCGTCGTAAAGTGCATAGTAATCCTCATAGATAGAAGGGCTTTGTGTTGGCACCTTTTCTTCCTTCCGATCATGTTGAAAGCGTTTCTCAGAGTGTCCGTCGTCGTCCCCGTAATACCGGTAGTAGTCGCCGTAATCATAATCCCTGGGGCTTCGTGTAATCGGTCGGTAGGTCACTCTGCTGGTGCTGGTCGTGCGACGCTCTTCACACCGAAACCGACCCACCTTCACTGTTTGGTAGTCGCGCTTACTGAAAATATGTTGGCAACACCAATGCAACTATGTATATTTGTACTGAAAGCAGTATTGTTGCCAATTAATATCAACTAAACATACTATACACACGGAATTTTAGCTCAATTAATCGGTTGAGAAATCCGCACTTACCAGCGATTATGGAACAGTGGGCCACGTCCGTATGTAGGACGCTACCCAGTTGCGGAATACTACTTCTTTCTCCTAAGCTTGACAGACCTGTACGCCAAGCCTACATATACTATAATCCGAAACCCGAACCCCTGCCTGAATCTAAGCCGGCATTGCACTTCTACGTACTGTATGTACTGGGTCGCGTCCTAAAGGAAATCGGCGCCCCAAGGACGTGCAACGCAACGAAAAGTGAATGTACGGTACCATTTAGCTCGTTTTACAATATTACCTGTGATACCTAGCTTACGTGCGTACATCGTACTGCTTTCATTCAGATGACACCGCTTGATAGCGGTCCTTCTGCCGTCATACGCTTACCAGACACAAAAGATGGTTGATCATATAAATACTCATTACGTACAGCATACGTACCGTGAAATGCTTTCGATGCTGCCAATGTATTGAAGAACAGAACTGCCTTGATTTACAGATCTTGAGTCAAAGCCAGACCCAGGATCCAAGTCTCGGCCGTCAGATCCCATGTAGTACTGTGACTGAAGAATGGGATGAGTACAGCATTGAACGTCGTATCTAAACTCTGATGAATGCATGAGTTGGGATATGTAAAAATCTGAAAATTTGGGATGGGCCTACCGATTTGGGGATCTTTTGGGTGGGTGGGTAGGTACAGTAGGTCCAGGAAGAAAAGTCTTTCATGTGGGTGGGAGGGCGTCTGGGGTACGTCGAGCCCAAGTTGGGGTGGAAAAACACCAGACCCCGGCGGCCCTGAATGCTTGCAGCAGCCGCCACCCGCCATCGAAAGTAATAAATAGAATAACACGTTGTGCTAATGTGATTGATTGATTTACGTATGCATAAATTGGCCTAAAAAGTGAGCCAGGGGTTGAAACCAGAATAGCTTTTTGGCTGGACGGATCTGACAATTTAGTTCCTATCATTTTTATGCATGTGAGTTAATTGGTTTTTTTTAGGAGAAAGTTGTTTTTTTTGTGCGGTCAGTCAGGGGAATTTGCTATATAAGGCTGCTGGCTATACATGGCTAAAAGCAGCTAAATTTAACTACTTTTAGCCATGTACAATAGTCACATACATGTAAACAGGTTATCAGCCGAAGGGGGAGGGGGTCGGGGTCTGAGCCCAAATTCTAGCGAGGGGTGTTTGGCACTAAAAACGCTCAAAATAGCAAAAAAAGCAATCGCTCGGCTAAAAATCGTCAAAAATCGCTAATTTGGGCTCAAATACAGATAAAAAGAGCTGGTTTACAGGCGATTTTGACAATTTTTGCGTCTGAAATTGTAAAAAATCGCAAAAATTTGCTAAAAAATTACTTGCCCGAAACATCGGAGGGGAGGGTCGGAGAAATCGTCTCGGGGGTGGTCGCCATCCGGGGGTCTGGCCTAAGTCGGGTGGGGCAGACCCCCCGGACCCCCTTTGTTATATGTATGTATAGTCAGCAGCCATTTATAGCAAATTCCCCTGACGGGCGGTGGTAGAGGCGTCTAACCGCTTGGCCTAATTAACGAATAAATGAGCAGGGACTATTCCTCTGAGATCTCCATTGCTCAAGTACGAATGAACTGTAAAGGCCGGCTCACAATAGACGCGGTCGGACGCGGTGGCCAAAACCGCACGCGGTCCGAAATGGATTCAGGCGGATTCGATCTTCACGCGGATCAAAAGCTCTTCTGTGACACAAAACCGCTGCCTACGCATTCTATGCAGTCTAAATAACACTGTTTTTGTGTTGAACACCCGTAAATCACGAATTGTAGCCATCATTAAGCATTTGGTATAGCTATGGACCGGTAGCCACTCCTCCGTTTCTGACGCGGTCGCACGCGGTGGCGCGGTGAAAGTTAAAAGTTGACCAACTGGAGCGGTTGGACGCGGTTGCCGGACGCGGAGGATGCGGTCGGCCACCGCGCCACCCAACCACGTCCGACCGCGTCTATTGTGAGCCGGCCTTAACGCGTACTTGATTTCTTTGCGAGGACCAGTGAAGAAGCCCTTAATTGCAGTAACATAAAATCGCGGTGGGCACCAGGTGCGCCATGTTTTGTCACAAATCTGAAATTATAGGTCCAATGAAACGGTCCAGATGCACAGCACAAATATGTAGTTGGAAGCCGGCACAGTTGGTGTAGTGGTTTAGTCGCGAAAAGCCACTTTGCGCGACGGGATGCGTTCATCCTCTCGGTGCGGCAAGTTTCTTGCCGCAAAGAGTTGGTCGTCGGCACAAAGCCCCACCCAGACCACCGAAAGCTGGTTACAGGAGTAGGTAAATGGGAACCGAATGGATCTGCCGTTGTACCGAAAGCCGCTCCCCAAAGCATGCTTGTGTTGGAAGAAAAGCTGATCAACGATACGTCAGGGGCTGTCTGAGAAACCAGCAATAAGGCCTGTACCGGTTTAGGGCCGCTGGCCGGGGCGACCGTTGGGAGCTGACAGCACCATGACGTTACCACGCCAGGCACTCTCTTAGTGACTGGCACCCAACAGCATCGCTAGGGGTGGCTTGGCAGTGAAAGAAGGGCACAGCGTCCAAGATGACGATATCAGGGGTCACGAAATGGACCGTGCAGGTCTGATCGTAGGGCTGTACATCGTACGGCCCCCGCCACATCGGATCGGATCGGATGTAGTTGGGAGGGAAGCATAGGAAAAACTACAATGTACGTAAGCTGTACCTTCTTAACTCGGGGTGGCAGATACACAGTTCAATTATATGTAGTAGGAGTTTACAAAAGCCTCCTTACATTGTGTTTTGTAGTACGTATACCAAAAATTGACCTGATTACCGAAAAAATACATGTATTAATATTTTTATAGCTCTGTCGACTTGAAAGTTGTGAATTTTAAACTTGAACCAAACCAACCTTTACGTTAATTCATTACTACTTACTGTGCCAGTTAATTAGTTACGTACACTGTATGAGACAGTAAGCACAAAAAGAAAAACAAAAACGCAAGCATTTTGTATTTAGCATTTGTGAAGCAACATACCGCTTTCTGTTGTAACAAATCACATTTGCGCGGTATTGGGTAACAATAGAGTTCCAAAAAGCCGTCCATGTTTCTTAGCACCTCTGGAAATTCGTTGGGTTTACAGTGGAACTCTCCTCGGTCGAAGTATTCTTTGCGATCTTCTGACAATGTCAGACTGGCATAAGCAATTAGAACCAGCAAAAGATACATGTCTTCCTATCCGTTGTCCTATCCGACCATCTACACGTAATTCAGGTGTACACCGGAAATAAGTAATCATGTAAGTCTGGCGCAATATATTACACAGTTAAACTTGTTTTCGGTTGTTTTTCAACCGACTCGGCCGTTAAATTCCAGAGGCATACCTCAAAGTCATCTGACAACATTGCGTGTCCGCCCAATTTCCGCTGTCATACACAGTATACATCATTCTAACTTACGTAGACATAACAAGGATTTCTCATTCAATTAGCACAGGTAACATTACGTTGAATGGTAAGGCAACAGCTTGTGTAAATTATACCGTATAAGGTACCGCTTCCATCGACGCATCGATTTGGTTCTACAGTAGCCTGCCAAAGGAAACTGTGCTCCTACTGTGGAAAGCTGAACCATTTCGAGAACTGTTGCAGGTCCAAGATGAAGGGTGCCAAGCCAACGGACCAAATCGGGGTCAAGTACAAGCACCATCAAGGTGCCTGCTTCTGGACAGCAACACCGAGTTTGTGCTGTTGATAGTCCTAATGGACAGGGCTTTTCGAGTACACTACAAATCAGTACAGCAGATGGAAGGAGCGCTTCTGTCATTGCTCTTACTAAGACAATCGTATCGTAGCATTCGAGTTTGTTGACAGATATGTCTGTCCAAGAGCGTATGGGTAGATATGACAAGTGCTATCCAGTGGCGTATCCAGGGGGTGTAGGGTGTATACACCCCCGCTTTGCGGTGGAGGTAGGAAGAAAAAGTCTGTCAAAAATATAAGAAACTAATGAATTATGTACTAAAACTGTCTATTTTGTGCTCAGAATGCCTTCTAATGCGTTTTTGAAGGACAAATTTTCAAAATTTTGTCGCCCTGGTCGGGCAGAAGCCCAACCAGGCCATTATAAACTACTAAAACTTGTAATTTCTGTTAATTTTAAGCTCGGAATGCGTTTTAAACGCGTTTTTGAAGGCTAATTTTGCTAAATTTTCTTACCCTGGTTGGACAGCGGCCCAACCAGGCACTTTCAAAATTTTACACCCCCTTTCCAAAATCCTGGATACGCCACTGGTGCTATCGATTAAGCATAAATATAAGAATCTTCGTACAAGCCCCTGGACGGTGGTCCTTTCTAAACAAAAAATGGCAAAGAATGATGTGGCGCGTATATAAATCGCCTACTCGAAAAATTGATACAGTACAGACAGTACTGTTATTTTGCTAGTGGATTTTTATTTTACTATTTACTAAATTTACTACAAATTCAGCTCTTCAATTTAATTTTTATTTTTGTTTTACTATCAAGTAGCTCCGATTTTACTAATTTTTGTTTTACTAATAATTTTACTGATTTTACTGCTATTTTACTATGATTTTACTAGTCATAAGGTCCAATTTTGCATCAATGATGGCAAGATCTTATAACTGACAGATGTTGGTGCCAAATAGTAGCTGAATTTGATCGTGACACGAGGTTTTCCAGAAGTTTAGAGGCGAAATGTGTAAAATCTGAGTCACGAAGTTGCACCCACACATCTTTTAGTGCAAAATGCATCAAGATTTTGGCTGAAATTCACCAAAAACTAGTAAAATAGTAGTAAAATTTCTATTTTACTATTGACCCCGTTTGGTAATTTAATTAAAATTTTACTTTACTATTGGCTCATAATTTTACTTTTTACTATTATTTTACTACTAGTAAAATACCACTAGTATTACTAATTTTAGTTTTACTGTACTATAGTAAAATAACAGTAACAGACAGGCTGTGTGATGTGGTACACAGTTCTGTTTTATGAAATCGCCTAAGTAGTGGGAATCTGGAAACTTGGAAAACCCTGCAAGTTCTGTAGGCAGAACTGCTTCTGGCGAACCGATTTACTGTCAGACTGCGCGGGGCTGTCAAGTCAACAACGGTATTGTGAGCGTGAAGTCGACAAAATTTAACAGGCTTAGAGGCTGGTTGGGCTGCTGCCCGACCAGGGCGAGAAATTTTTGAAAAATTAGCCTTCATTCGGCCTGCTGAAATCGTCATTTGGCGCAAGTTTCTGATTTTGCGCTGCCGCGCCGTTTGGATTACGGTTTGGTGCGGCTCGCACTGCTCGCACGGGCAAGGCCCCCTGTATTGCTAAAATCGAAACTTTTGGAAACTCGGCGGTTGCGGGTTTCCAAAGTACGGAACAATGTATATTTTCGGTTCAGTTGTTGGAAATACACTAGTACAACACTGCTAAGTCCCTCAGAATGCTGTTCACTGCTTCTAGTAGCTCTACGCATTATATATTTAATATACGTTTACTTTAGTGATTCTGACCCTTCGTTTTAGTTATGCTCTATGCAAATTTTTGCTTGGATCGGCGCAAGTAATAGTTAGTTTGGCGGTTCGCAAACGCAGCCTAACTCCAGCGAGCCTTGTTGTCAATTCCTCGTTCTGTGTTGCTTTGCCTTTCGCGCTCGTAATTTCTTGTACAATGCCGGTAAACTGGAATAACCCAGATATCAAGAATTTGTTACGTTCTTACATCAGAGGAGAGTTTGAGGAAAATCAGAGTGACGTAGCAAAGAAGATCGTTGAAGCCGCAGGCACAAAGCCGCCGCCTAAAGGCACCATAAGCAAACATTTGACCAAGCCCAGTCAGAAAGGTTAGAGATGATGGCAGCGATTCTGAATTGCCCCCTTCCGGTTTTGAAGAGTCGGATTACCGTTTTTCTCACATTCGTACTTTGCTAATAAGCTACTGAAGTTTATTGTTTGCAGTATCTCAACCAATATTAATATTAACAGTTTTGTAGTTGTTTTCTTTGTTTTTTTTGACGTGATTGTTAAACTTGCACGAAAAATCGATAATCGATTTCTACAGTGATCGTAGCCAATTGTAAATGTGACAGTTGAAATCGGCGTGCCAGGAAACACTAGTGGGATGTCTCTCGTAATGACAACCCGCCGAATCACCACTTTTCATGTCAGATTGGTGGTGGTTTGACTTGAGCTAAATTAACAAAAAATCGCTTGATAATCGTGTTATTTGTCGTTTTCAGCATCCTCAAGCACTTCAATAAACGCAATCCTGGTGCGGCCGTAGTTCAAACTCACCACCGCATTTATTATTCCCGCAGCAATACAGGTCAGGTCCCCCGTCCCTGCTCGCACCGATCGTGCAGAATAGGGTTTGCCCCGATTTTCTAGGCGTGTGCGTGTAAAAGTTGGTTTGCGTCGTCAGTTCAGTTCTGTCTGTTTGTTGGTGTTTTGAGGGTGATGAGTGGATGACAGACAGGTGGAAGTGATGCATTCTCTACTGACTCGAGCCAACGCTTTGTTTGCGTTCACATTGAGTGTTCTGGCGGCAGTGACATTTGCTTGCTTCATCACTACCTTGTTTGAAGACTATTCCACACCCACCATTATCAAAGTGTCTAAAGCTCAAGTGTACGTGTGGCTAATTTTATTAGAATGACTGTCGTCAACTGATTGATTACGTCGTCGTCATTTTATATTAGATACAGTCATACCTCCATGAGTGCAACGGTTTTCTTAGGTTCTGAAATTTAGCTTGGGGAAGAAGGCGAAGGCCAGTAGGGGTGGAAAATATGACAAGGAATACTTAAACGATCAATTTCTACCGCAATTTGAGGATGGCAGTGAGTGAGAAAGATAAGTTCATGATTATCGGAAAATCAAAAACCCTGCTTCCATACGAACACTGAACCAATGAAACAGCCGTTATTTGGCCGTCAAACTTTTGACACATTGCTACCCAGCCAAGGTTCTTAACCTCCAGACTGAGTTTGAGCATTTACAAATCGATAGAAAGCTTGAAAACAAACGTCAAACCAGCATGTTTGAATACGATAGCTATTGTGTCATTCAGGGCATACATGTAACAGCTCCGGGCCGACCTGGGGGTTTCGCCCAGATGGGACCAAAATTTCAAAAAGCTCCAAAACGCCTGATTGCGTTGGATTATATTATACATTGGATATCTATATGGTGTCCACACAAACGGTGTCCAAATTCGGGATTTTTTTTGTGATTTTTCGTTTTTGAGTGCCCAACCCCTCCCTAGAATTAGGGCTCAGACCCAGGCCGGGCCGGACCGAATTCCGGTTTTTCTGGGATAGTTCGCACTTGTCTGTATATTATATATATCAAATTTATGTGAGTTCATGTTCCAGAAAAAATTTGCCGGACTACAGTGCTGCCAGAGCGAAGAATGACCTCGGTTTTCTGAGTTTTGATATCCAAGCGGACGTATCTCCTCTGTTCAACTGGAACGTTAAACAGCTTTTCTTGTACTTGGCCGCCGAGTATACAACAACTAGCAACGTGTGTTTTTTGTTATTTAGCATGCACTCATTTGGGCACGGATTCTAACTACAATAGGACCGATTGCGTAGCTAGTAGTTGTAGTGAGTGTCAGAGAATCAGTCTGTAAGATGACGCCAAATAGTGTTTACTATAAAAAAAGAGTAAGGACGCAAACCTAACGCACAAACCATTCAAATGGACCTAATTTGGTCGATTTGAGCGCTCGCGCGGATGCTATTTCGGCAGAATAAAGGTTATTTTGCGGTGAAAAGGTAATAAAGTGATCAATTTTGTTCTAGCTGACGAATTTAACATGCATTTTTCGAGCAAGTCAACGTAACTATAAGGGAAGGTCGTGAAGCAAGTTTTTTCGCGGATACGCGAGCGGTCGGGTATACCCCTCCAGATAACGGACATTTGATACAAACACTAATTTTCGGATTTTGACTAACCCAACCCATTTTTCCGGCCTCTAGGGTAATGATTATTGACTAAGAAAGAGTTTTTGGTTGAAAACATGCACACGTGACAGATAACCGACGTTGTGTTATAGATTTTCCGCTTTTTCATTCTAATCTGACGCTTTCTTTGCTGAAAACTCCTCCGGACTAGGAGCTAGCACGTCCCTGCGCGATAAGTGTATATAGCTGTGATTTGCGGTTTAGGTGGTAAATTCTGTGGTGCTTTGGGACAAAATCATCCTTCGTGGAGAGAATTCGGTAGTTGACATACAGAGTGGCAACCAAAAGTACTACTTCTGGGATGACGGAAATGGATTGCTGTGAGTTGTTTTCTAATTAAACCCTACTCATTCCAATCCCAGCCTGCATACAAGAGCAAAAAGTATCAAAATTTGTAGTCGGTGAATGAAGCCCAAAATGTGAGCTTAGGCGTGCGTGTAGGTAATTGCTTAATTTTGCAAAAAGCTGGCTTAGTGGCTGTAATTGTCTGAAATACCGTTATGTTCCAGCCTCACATCCGTAACCAACTGGTGAGGTGAGGTGAGGTTAGTACAGTATATATAGCCTTCGCCAATAGCGATAGGTGTCATTACGCACCTGACTGTTGGGAGCACTTTTCATGTTTCAGAGGCCATCAAAATGTGACACTGAACTTGTACTGGAATGTTATTCCAAACGCCGGTCACTTGCCGTTAGTGAAAGGGCGCGGTAGCAAGACGTTCCAGTTTCCGGATCAATACACAACATCGAAGTTTTAGAGTGTTTGTGGTGCCTGTTAATCTGTTGTTTTTGTTAAAGCTTGAATTGTGACCGGAGTGTATTGTTGTTTCAGCTTTATGCCATAAACTCTTTTCCAAGACATTAACGAAACGTCATCTATACACATCACATAAGAAAAGTGGCGACACGCACAAAAAAGTTAGCCAAAGGGTATGTATGATCAAACCGATTCCTTCGTATGGCCTTCGTACTATGTCATGTGCATCGAAGAACATCACAAGAAAAAGAAAATCTCACGCAATGCATGCATACGTACAGTACTTTTATGTACATCTAATCATTTGCGTGCACTGCACGCTGCCTGGCCACCGCCCATCCAGTAGGGTCTGCCCACAGTTATTGATTGAATAAAGATGAGCTTTTATGATGCAGATCAGGAAGTGTGCTGCTGCAGTCCTTGGCCTGGTAAAAGAGAATGTAAGCCGACTCAGAATTCTTCTGCACACCGCCCTCCGAAAGTCCAAAGAAATCTTCTATCGCCGATGACTCGATTTTCTGCAACTACAGGTTGTTCAAAAAATCGCAATTCACTTCCAGCTTTAGTTTGAGCGGCCGGATCTTCTAGCGTTCGCTCTCATCTGAAAGGGCCGATCGCCAGTCAAACATAAACCACTGAGTCGGCTACTGAAACAGCCTCAACACCACACTGCCATTTCCTTCAGTTTTCATGCTGTAATCTTGGCTTTTACCTCAATTTCGCCATGGAAAGTGTATGCTAAAGCTCAGCTTGCCTCCAGTAATCATAACTCAAGAGTCCAAGGTTATACTTGAATAGGAGGAACCAAGCTAAACCCAAGTCTACCAGTGGGTACAGCCTTTTTCAACGTCTCTCCACGACAGTTGAGAGAATGCCGGGAAGTTTGGCTCTTGTCTGCTTCCTAGCATTCAATTCTTGAATAGCGGTTACTGGAGGCACGCGCAGCTTTCTCCAAACTTAGCAGACACTTTCCATTTCGAATTTGAGGCAAAAGCCATGATTTAATAAAAAGCTGAAAACAGAGAAATCGCAGTGTGGTGAGCTTGCTTAGACTGTTACAGTACCCAATTCAGTGGTTTATTTTCGACCAGCCGCCACCAATCGGACACGGCGCGCTTTTTTCAGCTGAGACCAAAGCTAAAAGATCCGTCCGCTCAAACTAAAGCTGGAAGTAAATTCCGGATTTTATTGGACAACTGTACAAGCGTAATACAGTCAGGCACTTAACGCCGTTTATGGTACCGACACCATATAAGGTGCCGGTATCATATATGGTACCGGTACCGAGGGTAGTGGTACCATATATGGTACCCCCACGTTCGGGGCCTGTGGTGGCACCATATGGTACCACCACTCCACTTATTCGAAGAGGTACCATATTTAGTGCCGGTACCATATATGGTACCACCACGCTCGGGGACTGTGGTGGTACCATATGGTACCGGTACCATATTGCCGGCACCTTATATGGTACCGGTACCATATGGTACCCCTACCTTCGAGCACTGTGGTGGTACCATATATGGTACCCTTACCTTCGAGCACTGTGGTGGTACCATATATGGTACCCCTACCTTGAGGCCAATTTCGCACTTGATTTTCTGTCATTAAACTCAATTTTCTCGTAAACGCAAGCTGATAGGCAAACGTTCCACTAACCAAAATGTAGAGCAATGATAGCTCTACGAAATTCTGCAATAAAATAAGCCACTATAGGGTTGCAAAAGAGTTAGAGCGCCAAAAGTGGCTGAAGAGTATTTTAAGAACCCGAATTTTTAAATGAAAGAAAGGTGAAAAAGTTAGGCATGGGCATGGGTGGTTGGTACATGCATTCGATCAGCCGAATCTGGTTTTTTCGTAAGACAATGTAAGAGGCCAACCATAAACTACAAAGTTCAGAGAAGGGTTAGGAAGTTGGTTGAGCGCCGGAAAAGATCGCAGGGTTGTGAGTTGGAATCGAAAAGAAAACGTCTCCAAAAACGTTCAGAATCGTCTGTAAATACATCTAACACCTTTCATTTTTGTTTGAGCTACAAAGGTTTACTGTACTAGACACTTCAGTCATGACTGAAGAGTCCTCAGCCCTCTGAAAATGGGCATGCTTGACTATGAACGGTACCAAAAATTCCCAAACTGAATTTATCGCTTACTAATCGAAATTCAGACTTAAAACATGCCTAACTTTTTCACCTTTCTTTCGTTTAAAAATTGAGTTTAATGACAGAAAATCAAGTGCCTCAAGGTAGGGGTACCATATATGGTACCGGCACCATATATGGTACCACCACAGTGCTCGAAGGTAGGGGTACCATATATGGTACCACCACAGTGCTCGAAGGTAGGGGTACCATATAAGGTGCCGGCACCATATATGGTACCGGTACCATATGGTACCACCACAGTCCCCAAGCGTGGTGGTACCATATATGGTACCGGCACTAAATATGGTACCTCTTCGAATAAGTTGAGTGGTGGTACCATATATGGTGCCACCACAGGCCCCGAACGGGGGGTACCATATATGGTACCACCAGACATGGGCTAGCATTTCGGTTGAGGGGGGGCAGAATTTTCAATTCCTGAGGGGGGGGCTGAGGGGGGGGAGGAGCGCCTGAGGGGGGGCTGAGGGGGTGGTAAGCCAAAAAGTCCGATTTTTGGCTAAAATCAAGGTTTTTTGGCTTATTTTTGGTTAAAATAAGCTATTCTGAGCTCATTTACACCTAATCCAGGCATATTTTTATCATAATTTTCTATACAAAATTCTTTCAAAAAATTCCTGAGGGGGGGGGGTAGCGGCCGGCTGAGGGGGGTAGGTCAGAGCCTGAGGGGGGCCAACCCCCCTCAGCCCCCCCCGTTGCCCATGTCTGGGTACCACTACCCTCGGTACCGGTACCATATGGTACCGGCACCTTATGGTGTCGGTACCATAAACGGCGTTAAGTGCCTGACTGTAATAGATACGCAAAACTGACCGTTTACAAAGAGCGACCACGTACAAAAAGGCCTGATTATTAGGATCTGTTTAGGTACGGCGTTCGTGCCGCTCTGGCGATCCAAAATCCCCTGACATTTCCCTGACAAAAGCGAAAAAATTCCCTCACAATTCTTCACACTAAATGGGATATTTCTTACCCAAAAACTGGTGATAAGCAAGTGTACGACTGCAGTCATTTGTTACCGCCCGCCAAACCATAAAAAAATTAGCCTTCAAAAACAGATTTAGTAGTTTGAAGAGGTCTGGTTGGGCCACAGCTCAACAAGGGCGAGAAAACTTTGAGAAAATTCAGCCGTCAAAAACGCGTTCGAAAGGTATTCTGACCACAGAACTAACAGATTTAGTAGTTTGAAGGTGTCTGGTCGGGCCGCTGCCCAACCATGGCGAGAAAACTTTTAAAAATTGCCCTTCTAAAATGCACTGATATTGGCTGAATTACATGCACTTTCATTGCTGCTTCTACAAATTACTGAACTGAATGCTTTTATTGAGTGATGCCCAAACTTTCACCTAAGACCCAAAATCCCCTAACCCCCTGACTGGCACGAACCCTGGGGTAACACTGCCATTAACCCTTTCGAAATAAGGCAGTACGATACAGAGTGAACCACTACTGAAGCAATGATAAGACCGAAGGCAACAAGCAGGAAAGCGTTTTTCGGTGGCCAATTGGCAAAACGTAGCGTCTATGTTGAGCAGAGAGGAGAGAGAGAGAGAGACTTACGTCAACGATGTCGTCATCGAACAGGAGCCAGAAGCCATGTGACTTGACTACGGTTATGTAATGACCTCGGTTGGGCGTGCTGCCGCAATGCACCACCACAGCCACCAAATCGTACAAGCGGTCCCCGTTAACTGCCTCATCCGACTGAAACACCAAACTCAGCAAAGTACAGAGCAGACCTATTTCAACACTCACGATGTTAAACAGTCGTAGTTCAAAAGGAAACAGAACTCGATAGGATAATTTGGTGTGACGATTTAACTGCTCCATGTATTTGAATCGCTTTAAATGCAACGCCAATATCTGCGGTAAGCGCTTCACCCGCATCCTAGAATGTCGGCACCGTTATACAGATAGGAATTGGGCTTTTGGTAGGCAGATAGTCGCAGAAGAGGGCGCCTTGGGCGAAAGAGTCTGAGACACAGAAGTCTGGCGAGAATGCAAAAGGTGGCAGGAAAAGAAAATAAATACGGGTACCTCTTCTGCGCTTCCTGTTTGGAGCAGCAATTTTCGCAATAGTATTTGTGCTCGGAGCATAGTGTCTCCACGGTAGAGAACACACGCAAACAGTGTGTGATAGAAGCGTTCTGGTCGACATCAACGCTCAAATCCAAGAAGTTCTCGTCCTTACTGCTCACCTTAAAATCATTGCCAATATGTAGGCAGACATGGGCTGAGGGGGTTGACTCCCTTCAGGCTCCGACCAACCCCAAGCCGCTACCCCTCTCAGGAATTTTTAAGAATTTTGTATAGAAAATTATGATAAAAGTATGCCTTGATTATGTAAATAAGCTCAGAATGGCTTATTTTAACCTATTTTAGTGAAAATAAGACTAAAACCTTAATTTAAGTAAAAAATAGGACTTTTGGCTTACCATCCCTTCAACCCTCCATCAGCCGCCCCTAACCCCTCGGGATTTGAAAATTTACCATCCCCTCAGCCGAAATGCTAGCCCATGTCTGTAATTAAGGTACGTCCAAAAACTACGCAGAGGAACTGCTTCTATAAACGAACAAATGAATCGAATATTCTGCATTGCATTGCCAGAGGAAACACTTGCAATTTCATATGGACGGACACGTTTGTCCATCCTTCCAAGACAATACGAAAAAGTCACAAAACGTTGGAGGGAGGGGCAAGACAGCGGCATATCCAGGGGGTGTAGGGTGAGTACACCACCAAGAGGTGGAGGTAGGAAGAAAAAGTCTGTCAAAACTAAGCGAAAATTTAATGAATTATGTACCAAAACTGTCTATTTTGTGCTCAGAAGTCAGAATACCTTTTAAATTCGCGTTTTTAAAGGCTAAATTTTCTCGAAGCCCAACCAGCTCACTTTAAACTAAAACTTGTTTCTGTTAATTTTAAGTCGGGAATGTGTTTTGAACGCATTTTTGAAGGCTTACTAAATTTTCTTACCAGGCACTATCAAAATTTTACAACCCCCTTTCCGAAATCCTGGATACGCTGCTGGGGCAGGAAGAGAAAGTGGTACCGTTTCACAATTGAGACATCGCGTCTCGTTGGTGAGCGTTCCTTCGAATATCTCGTGCACCCAAGTGCTTTGTGCATTGGGGAGAGAAGAGGTCGGTTGTACGGCCGAGGCCACATCGCCCAGAGGCGACTGGAGACCGGCAGGCGCCACCGAGCCCGAGCCACTTTTTAACGATTTCAGTGTGGCCGAGGCTGCGGCCGTGCCGGCACCTTTGCTTTTATGTTGGTGTCTCTTCTCTTCAACTACCGTGTCTGCAATGGTGTTGAGCAAATAATTGAGAAACTCGTGCGCGTCCTGCTGCATATAATTGTCGAACAAATCTGCAACAGAAACAGGTAACAGCCACCGGGCGTCCAACCACCTTCACCGTTCTCTTTCTTTAGTTTGGTTATGAATTTCTTGGGTGCAATCGTGCCCACACGGCGCTTCTGCGACGCTATATTGTGAAACAAATCGGCCAGACACGTCAGCAGATTCTCCTTCTGGCTGCCTGAACAGATTAACATTACAGAAATAAACTGCGCAAGTCTATTAAAAAGCGGGATCCCCTTTCAGAAGGTTTTTGCCCAGTTCCGACTTTTCCACTTCCGACTTTTCATATTCGCTGTATTTGAATTGTTAAGCCTAAGCCGAAGCCTGACCCTAAGCCTAACCTTGAACCTAACCCTCAAGCCTAAGCATGAACCTAACCTCTAAGCCTGAACTGAAGCCTAAGCCCAAGTCTGAACCTAATCCCTAAACCTGAACCGAAGCCTGAACCTAAAGCCTAAGCCTAAGACTAAGCATTGAACTTAAGCCTCGCATTGAGCACTGTTACGTTGCTATTCGTGTAAGTCCTGTCTGTATAAAACAGGGATGTAAGGTGCGTTCTTTCCGGTGTTTTTTTCCGAAAAAAAGGTTTTTTCCTAAGGGTCGGAAAAAACATAAATCGCGGAAAAAACTCAAGCTAAAAATAGCTAATTCACGTCATTTTTTTCAGTTAAAAATGGACTTTTCATATGCAAAACTGTTAGAAAAACAACAGAAAATACCAAATTTTGCAATCTAAAACAAAAAAGCAAACTGCTGTAAGAAAATTTGCATATAGTGTTTATTGATGGAGCCTGTCAGGGACTGTTTCATGCCTGTTTCGTGATTTATATCAATCTAAGACGGGTATTTCTGTTTTGAAAAGACTCAGGAAGGCGATAGAAAGCGTTAGGTATCGTAAAACGCTGTTCATAGTACTGGACACTGGCACCATATTATATGATAGGTCGTTTATAGTGGGGTAAACCCCTCATCTACACGGCCCATGTATGATTACAAGCCGGGTAATTAAATTGAGCATGGATATAAATAGGCACCATTTTTTCAGAACGCAAGCTCCAATTGTTAGCGTAACTGGTTGAGTTTTCTGTTTCTTAGCCCTCTAAAAAGGGTGCTATCATTATAAACACCTGTACGTGAAAAAGAACAATTGCAAAGGAATAAAAAGGAAAGTGCAGATACCGGATTTCTTAATCTGCTGCTTGTAGTGTAGAATCTTTTCCGAAACGGACGACAGAAGTACAGTGCTTGTATGACTGAGTTACAGTAGCACGTATTGCCAAACTAAAACAGAACCTGCTAACGTTTCTTGCACAGACTAAATTTAACTGATCAAAACAAGTTCTAAGAGGCATTCTATCAGGAATCGCGGCCGTTAGTTGCAAGATGCTTTCCTCTCTTCTCCCTACAACATCGGCGTATCACCGCTACCGATAATTTCACAACTCTTTCTTCAATCACAGTCAGGCACTTAAGGCCATGTAAGGTAATGGAATGGCATGGTCATACATGTACTAGGGGTTGGTTTCCAGTACTGACAAACTGGCTCTGAAATCACTAATCTTAGCTTAAATAAAAAGCGTTTGTAAAGCGAATTTGGCCTTTCCAATACTAATGTTTAAGAGAAATCAGTGCTTATAGAAGCCCCCTTTTGTAATTTGTACTTGTTTTTAGCCCTAAAACGCCATTAGA
>JASANB010001909.1:0-13468 GCA_030248155.1 Sabatieria punctata
GTAGACGCCGGTACGCTACTATTAGGCGATGCCGATTAGGCGATGCCGATTAGGCGACGCCGATTAGGCGATGGTACTATTAGGCGACAAAAAAACATTAATAGATATTAGTACCAATTAGGCGGGCCTTCCGAATCAGTCAAGGGTCAAGGGGCCATGTTCAGCTGTAAGGCTAAATGCGCTGTTTTAACTATGCATGGCTAAGTGGCACTAAAATCATGTCTCGTTAATCTTATAACTCGTTAACTTATAGCTAAACAAGCCACCTGCCCTGACTGTTTCTAACTGAGATCCTGGCATTTGCCCCTATTCCCCAGCTTGCGTCGAGCACGCGAGCGGCCATCGGGTCGGCCACATATTTTTTGGGTTGCTCTGTTCATTAACGCGCTGGATGCAGACGATGCACGACGCACCAATAACTTTGCGGAAGCAGCTCACAGAGTTTCGCAGCGAGAATTTGATGCGGTGCGTCCATCCATCTAGCGCTCCATCTTCTGCGACATGCATACATGGGCCGGAAAAATGGGTTTGGGTTAGGGGTAGTCAAAATCCGAAAATTTGAGCGGTGGGGGCAACCCCCAGCTCATGTATAGCGACATGTGCAGAAATGTTTTCTTCTCTACTAATGAGTGCTCAGTGAGATGGAATTTATCCATCCTTGGTGTTGCACTTATTTTTTAAATGAGTCCTTGAAATTGCTTTGCTATTTTGTTATACTTTGTTTTAATTGCTGTTGTGCTGTTTGCATTGTTGTGCTATGTTTTAGTGGTAACGTATGTTGCCGTACGATTTATAGAAAAAAATTATTTCTGTCGCCTAATAGTACCGTCGCCTAATAGTACCACTAAATCGCCTAATCGGCGTCGCCTAATCGGCATCGCCTAATCGGCATCGCCTAATAGTCCTGCTTCGAGTAGACGCAGTCCTACAGGCTTTGTATATAAAAAATGTAAAAGAAAATCGCATTGCGATTAGAATGACACCGGTCCCATCAGAATCGGCGCAGGGGTTTACGAGTGACAGTCTGATAAAGTACATCGGTCATCGGTATGCACGCTGCGGTCAACTTTCTAGGAAGAAAAGGTGGCACGCTGGGTGACGCAGTTAAACGGTCATAACTCGCTTATTATCCAACTAATTCCGTTCCGGTTTGTTTTGTTAGACTGCATAAATTGTGCTCTTTTCAATTCTGAAGCCGAATTTCGCCTAGGAGCATTTTGAATTTTCGCGTGCCGGTCCCTACTCATATTGTACTATTTTTTGCCTGTACTATTTTTGTGTACTATAATTGTACTATATTGAGGGATATACCTACTTCTCCCCTTTAGGTAATATGGATTCGGATCCCCGGACCCCCGGACCCCCACCGAATTCGGACCCCCAGACTGGTACGGAAACAACGGTTTGTGGATTCGGAACCCCACCCCTGGACCGTAGTTTAAATTTCCCGAAATTTTGTTTGCAAATTTCGGGGCACATTTGGACACCTCGGTACGCGGACCATTCCCCCCATCCGCCGACCACCCTAACTTTAGGGCTCAGTTTCAAGCCGTTGCTTAGGTTCAGGCTTAGCTGGGTGCAGGTTCAGAGTTAGGATCATCCTCTAGGGTAAAATTTAATATGGCAGTTTGCCTTGCCAGGTGGGATTGAGCCGGCAATCGGTTTCTTTAAGCTCTGATTATATAAATTACTGTAACGCGGTAAATTCGTTCATATAATCATTATGTAATGACTTTGCGTAAAGTATTTCCCAACAAACTGCACGTCATAGAAATAAATTAAGCATCGGCTAAACGATTGTCAAAAATGCTTGACTTGGTGGTGAGTAAAAAAAGCTGCAACAGTTAAAGCGGAAGGTCAACACAACATTGAGCATTACAGTGAACAAATAAACTTGCACAAAAAATTGAGTCCAACAAAGTATTTCTCAGATAAAAATAATTTAAATATAATGAAAAATGCCATACGGCAGGTAGGACAGCAAAAAACTGACTTCTTCACACTGTCGCTGAGCTCCACTGAAAGTACATCAAATCTGAATAAAAATTGAGCTAGAAATCTTTACTAGCGAAGGAGCTACTACTGTATATGAATCTAAAACTCATCATAGTCAGGGTCGTGGCAATCTTTTGATCCAAAATCCCCTGATGTGCCCCCGATTTTGCCTGCCCAACCAGATGCGAGGAAATTTTGAAAATTGCGTTTGAAAGGCAGTCTGAGCATACAACTATAACAGTTTTAGTAGTTTGAAGTAGAGATGCGCACGGGCCGGGCACACTTTTCGGCCCGCCGGGCCGGGCCGGGCCGACCAGTTTAGCATAGTGGCCCGAAAATTTTGAAAGGTTGCACAAATTCAAGACTATGTACAAAATGGTACCAGTGTTTTTTGCCATAAACAGCTGTTATGCCAGGAAAATGCTGGTAAAACTTCTATTAACGTAAATTCAAAGCATTTGAAGCGAATTTAATCAGTTATTGTGCCTATTTCCTTTAAAAACTTGCTTGAGTTTTTTCCGCATTTAAGTTTTTTTCGGAAAAAAACGAGGAAAAAACCGACCCAACAGTCCTGGGGTGAATTCTGGCAACTTTTTTAAAAATGGGCCGGGCCGGGCCGGGCCGGGCCCAGTGGCAAACGGGCCGGGCCGGGCCGGGCCGCAAAATTTGGAAAACGGGCCGGGCCGGGCCGAAAATTTCGGCCCGAGCGCATCCCTAGTTTGAAGAGGTTTGGTTGGGCCGCCCAACCAGGGCTAAAATTTTCTAAAAAATCAACCTTCAAAAACGCGTAAGAAAGGCATTCTGACCACAGAACTAACAGGTTTAGTAGTTTGAAGAGGTTGGTTGGGCCGTCCAACCAGGGCGAGAAATTTTTTGAAAAATTACCCTTCTAAAACGCACTGATATGGTCTGAATTACAAGCGCTTTTATTGCCGCTTCTACAACCTACTGAATGCATGTTTTTATGTAGTGACGCACCGCAATTTCCGCTGATAAGTCCCAAAATCCCATGACAAATTTTAAATCCCCTGACCGAATCCGAACCCTGATAGTATTGGGGGAATTGAAATGCCGTTGTTGAACACAGTAACCGAGACTACATTGTATCTCTTTCGCTCGAAAGGAGCATCACATTGGTTCCACAGTACAGTAGTATATTCGTACGCGCTACTGTTGCTAAGTAAATTATAATTTTAATTTTAATTATACTTTTTAGAAATTTACTAATACAGGTAAATTATGGTTTGAATTATATCAAAAGTGAATTTTTGCCTTAAGTAAATTATATGTATAATTTCAATTAATTTTTTTAGAAATTTACTAATACAAGTAAATTATAATTAAATTACAGGGTGTGCCAAAAAAAACAACCCAGTAGAGTTTTTGCTGTAGCAACGGCAACTCTCAACCGATTTGAATGAATCCTTTTTTAAATGAAAGATAAATAAATTGGTGAAAGATTGATGCACAGTTTATTAAGATAGTCTGCTTAGTTCCTGAGATATTTGTCCTCAAAGTCAAAACAGAGATTTTGGCAATGAACAAGAGTGATAAAGAACAACCCAGCAGATTTTTTGCTTTTGCTAATATGAATCTGAACCGATTTGAATGAATCCTTTTTTGAATGAAAGTATGATAAATTCTTCAAAGATTGGTGCAATTTTTATTGAGATTCACAGTTTAGTTCTTGAGATATTTGCCTTCTAAGTCGAAACAGATTTTGGCAAAGAACAAGAGCGATTCCGTTGCATTTCATAATAAAGCAGATTCCTACTGCTAGGGCTAATGATACTTTAGTGTTGAAGTAAACCGAGTTTCTGCGTCACCTGTAAAGCCTCCAAGAGCCCTTAGCAGTAGCAGGAATCCGTTTTATTACGAAGTGCAGAATAATAAAAAAATCCCTCTTGTTCACTGCCAAAATCACTGTTTTGATTTTGAGAGCCAATATCTCAGGAACTAAGCATAAGCAGAGTACATTAATGAAAATTTCAGCAGTGTTTTAAGGATTTATTTATCTTTCATTTAAAAAAGGATTCATTCAAATCGGTTGGGCTTTGCGGTTGCTACAGCGAAAAATCTGCTGGGTTGTTTTTTTTTGGCACACCCTGTATATTTCAAATTAATTTACTTAGAAACAGCAGTACGCGCGCATGTAGGTAGACCAATAAATAACGAAGTATTTAAAAAGATTTATCGTACTTACGCTACACAAGGAAATATGCAATCACACCATACGGCAATATCGAATCAAGTATAAAGTGCCCGAACAGAGTTGCGTCAGTACTCCAATCTACCAGAGAGAATTTGCGACCAGACGCACTACCACAGATCATACACTAAAATAGAAGAAGTAAAGTGAAAATCGGTACCGGAAGATCAGAAGAGATCATGCAGTAAAATAGGAGAAATAAAGTGAAAATTGGTACCGGAAGAACAGCAGAGATCATGCACTAAAATAGAAGAAATAAAGTGAAAATTGGTACCGGAAGAAACTTGAATTGCAGCTTGAAACTGAGGCCTAAAGTTAGGGTGCTCGGTGGATGGGGGAATGGTCCGCGTACCGAGGTGTCCAAATGTGCCCCATATAATTTTCCAAATATAATTTCGTGAACTTTAAAGTACGGCCTAGGTGGGGTTCCGAATCTTAAGAACCATTTTTCCGTACCAGGCTGGGGGTCCGAATTCGGTGGGGGTCCGGGGGTCCGGGGGTCCGAATCCATATTACCCCCCTTTATTGGGCGGGCACTGACGACGCGCCCGCCCACTGTTGGAGGTGTGAAGTGAAGAAGCTGGATTATGTGAAGTGAAGAAGCAATTAAAACTACGTTTATCTATCTACTTCTCGGAATTCACTACGCTGGATTCGTCGACTTCGGTTCGTTGACACTATGTTAGCTATCTATGTTAATTATTATTTAAGTATGAATCCAACCGAATATACGAAAAATAATTCATAAATACCTACCTAACCTACCTTTTTAGGACTCAAATAGAGATAAAAAGCGCTCCTTACGAACTATCAATTTGAGCAAATCTGAATTTTAAAAAATGCTCCAAAAACAACTTACCAGAAAAATTGAAGTCTTACTACATACAGAAAAGTGCGAGCACCTAAATTCAATCAATGACTATCTAGCGACCAAACCGTTTTGTACAGATCTTCATGATGAGCGAGTAATGCGCCTCTCTTTCGCCCGCGGAAGCGCGTTTTTGCGAATAAATGTGGACCTAATATGGGTCAGTTTGAGCCTCTCGCGCGGCGGCCATTTTCTGAGAGGGTAGCGGCTGGCTGAGGAGGTAGGTCAGAGCCTGAGCGGGGTCAACCCCCTTTGCCCATGTCTGTCCCCAGGCCCCCTCAGGATTTAAAAATTTACCGCCCCCTCAGCCGAATGTCTGAATGAAGCACTATATGCACGTGTGTAAAAGGAACTGTGGTTAACAGGTAGTTGATGATAAAATGGAGCCGAAGTCAGTATTGAAACCCGAGGATCAGCCGGTGAGTGGCAAGATGCCAGATGGCATTGCCGGCTACATTATCGTCTGTGACCGAGAGGGAGGCACGCCTGTCGAGCTGCCTCTCAGCTCCGATGGTTCGCTGCCGGTCGCCACACTCTCCATTGAATACAGCGGAGCCACCGGCATTAAATATAGGTTCTGTCTTTATTAATCAGATTGATTGATTGCTTGTCAGGCAGTCAGTCAAGTTGCAGAAACCCCGACACAGGTATCTTTCGAGTGATCGCACCGCTGGAAGGAAAACTTCTGCCGCCCATGGGAGACTGGTCCACACACCACTACATCGCTTGCACTCCCAAAGGTGTGCTTTGTTCTGTCCACTCAAAATAATTTTCCATTTTCTCTTTTACATATTTTTTGGGCAGTTAGTAGTTTACAGCCGCAGCTCCAAGAGCGCTGTTCTTTCAATAGAGTACGGAAAGAGCTACGTAACTTTACAGAGTAAGCGTCTCTAGCTGTATTTGCTCAGGTGCCGATGAACGTCCATGGATGAACAGCAGCAGTTCCCTCGGTAAACGTCCGTATCCGGACGCTACTAGTCCCTCTGCTAGTGGCGCATCGTTTTACGGCGGCAATTCTGGTGGGTACACTCCGAGAGGAAGGGGCATGCCTCGAGGAGGTTCCAGAGGCATGGGTGGCATGTCGAGAGGCTTTTCTTCTGGCAGAGGCGCGGCGGGTAGAGGAGCCAAACCCACAGCTCTTGTACGTTTTCTATGCATATTGGAGTGTAGTGCGGTTGTGTGCTTGGCGCCAAAAATTCAGCAAGTGATTATCATTGTTTTCGTTAAAACTAGATTTTTGGACAAAAATCCCTTTTTTGGTCCGAAACTGGAGAAGTTTTAGTAAGTAGGATGATATTAAAAAGCATGTTAGTTAGTGCACTGAGATCTGGTAGTAGAGGTAGAAGTTTAGCCGGCCAAGTACGAGTACTGCGACGTGTGCAAGACCACGCTGAACAGTGCGCAGCAGGCCGAGGCCCACTTCAAGGGCAAGAAGCACCTGGAGGCGGTGAGCGGCGGCGGCGGAGGAGGTCGAGGCGCTCGGGGTCGTGGTCGGGGAGGTGAGCGGCGCGTGTGTGTGGTCTGCTGGCACTGCCTGTTTCAGGGCGAGCACCCCCTGTGGGCAGAGCGCGGCGGCCGCTCTTGGACGATTGAAGTTGGCAGCTTTAACTGTACAGTGTTGATGTGTTGCAGCGCGTGGTGGTGCGTCGCGTGGAGTCTCTAGTGTCAACACGATGCCGGTCGGCGGCTTCCAGGACTTCTCAGCCGACGATACCCCCACCATGGACTTCAGCAGGAGGTATGCAGTTCTAGCCGCTTAGAAACCGTTATGCATGGTGCTGGTACTCTTTCTGACGCATTTATTTGCACGGTCGCCCGCTTAGAGTTTGTAGCTTTTGAAAATTTTGGCTGAAAGTTTCGGCTAAAATTTGAATTTTCGAACTGCCCAGAAACCAGATTTCCAAAATACCCGAAAAAGCGCAAGGAGAGACGCCAAGAGGTGGGTATGGGCCGGCGAGGGATATACCCGCAGGCCCATGGCGCTCAATTAATAATTGATACCAGTTCACAGAACTGTTTGGCCCCAAAATTCTGCTGTACCGGTACCATGCTTGACGCTAAGTGTCTGACTGATAAAGTACGAAGTTATTGTAAAATCGTAACGTTTTGTTTGAACAGCGCCGTTTAAAAGAACCGCTGATGGTTTTGCGAGTTGGACTGTAAAGGTTCATTTAAACTGATTGTTTGGAAACGGCTGTTTTAAACAAAATTTGGATTGTCTGAAAACGGCGGTGGTAGAATTGTTTTCAGCTATAAGCTAGGCGGAGCTTATCAAGGTGGCGGAGCCAACTTCTGAATGGCTGATGACCGGAAAGCACTCCTAGTATCAGAGTTGTTTGCTCTGATAAAATTACAGTAACAGTCGCAACACATTGTAGCGACCTCTCGCCGTTGACCCCATAATGTGTGTTATTTTCCGTGAAGTGATTATTATGGGCGTTGCGTTAGTTTATGCTTTTTTCTGCCGTTTATGCATGGCTCTATCACCATTCGAATAGAGATAAAATGCTGTTCCGTTTATTGCCATACAACCGGGCGGCCTAGCAAACATGCGCTGCTTACAAATCATACATGTAACTGGTAATCCGTCGAAGGGGTAGATAGAGCTCTAAAAATCGTTCAAAGACGCTGATCTGGGCTAAAATACAGTTAAAAATCGCTGTTTTATGAACAATTTTCGTGTTTGAAATTGTTAAAAATTACAAAAATTGGGCCGAAAAATTTCGTCCGTCCCAGAAAAATAAAGGGGATGGGTCCAGTCCAGTAGTGGCCAAAATCGGTGGGGGTAAACCTCCCTGTTACATGTTGTTACAAAATGTTTACCAGTCTTTGTTGCAGCGCATGGTTATGTAAAATAAACTTTTTTTTTAAATTGCGTATGTCGTCACTTGTGTGAACATGACGTTTGTTTATTCACCGTTTCGTTCGAAAGTTTTGGCGTTTTCAAAATTTTTGACGTTGGAAATGACGAAATTTTCTGAAACGGCTGTGATAAATAGACATTTGTGGTAGAGGACAGCACTTGATGTTAGTTAATAATGATTACGTTTGTGAATTCAAATGATGCTCTGGGTGTCTGCTGTATATTCTTTTTTGTTGTATTGCTGGTAAATTTGTCGCACTGGGTGGACAATTAGGATTCGGATTTGTCTGTTTTTTTCGGGCATACATGGACCCAGTCATTGGCTAGCATTTCGGCCGAGGAGAATTTTGAAATACTGAGGGGGTTGGGGGTGAGGGAGTGATGGTAAGCAAAAGAAGTCCGATTCTTCGCTAAGATTTTGCTTATTTTTCGTAAAAATAGGCAAAACTAAAGGTATGCTAAGGTGCTCTACATCGAATGTTGTAAGCTTACTTTTTATCGAAAATTTTTTCGTACTCCACAATATTCCTGGGTGTTGTAGAGGCTCTTAATTAGCCTATGCGGTGTTTAACACAAACCACAAACATTAAGTCAAATCTGCCTTTGAATAATATACTTCAGAGAGAAGTTTTCAGTGGGGTATTAGATCTACTTTCCCGCCAGATTACAAGACGTACCTTTCTAATCTTCGGTCCATGTATTGACCTGAGGCGTAATCGAGTGCTTGAATCCGTAGACAGTTTAGCCTGACGATTCAAATGCTCAACTGTTCTGGTGATTTGACCATGCAACTATGCCTTTCATTCAAGTGAAACTTAGCCGATTGTTGCGATGTTCACACACGGTTGACTTGCTAGAAGGCTCACTTCTAACAAGCCCCGCTACTACGCCAGGTGAGACTGTGCAGTCAATTATTCAGGCTCACCGAATACACAAGTAACTTGGCTTGTTGATAATTCAGACTGTTTTAGAGAAGATCGTACAGCCTCCAGGAGAGAAAAGGTCCCCAGTTATATAAGAATTAAACCTTGCATTTGAAGAGATGGCTGATTCGGTCCAAATGCTTCATGCACTTCGTAAAACAAAAGTGAATGAAGCTCCCAAATCTGCAGCTAAAACAGAAGCCTAAAGCTAACTTTAACCATCTAAACAGTGTTCGTGAACTGTAGCCCCGTAATTGTTTCAGATTGAATTTCGGTGTTACACCCAACTGGAATGACTAAAACGCACCAATTCTACTCCAAACTACTAGGAGACTAATCCGAGTTTAAATTTAACCTCTCTCCTTTCTGGTCCCCATTGAGAACTATTATGGTCAGTATAAGCAGTGTTCGTGCCAGTCAGGGGAATGTCAGATGATTTAATATTTATCCGGGGAAACTCGGGGGATCCTCCTTTCTATCGTGCTGTTACACTTTCAGGGTTTTTTGGCTTTTATCAGGGAAATGTCTGCGGATTTTGGATCGCCAAATTGGCACGAACCCTTATGAAGTTTTGGGGAGTTTGGCTGTTTTAGGCTGGGGATCTACAACACTCACACTTGAACGGGACCTTTTCGGTGCTGACGAGACGATCTCTTAAACAATCAGATCATTTTTTAAACCGTTCCAATATTTGGAACTGAAAATCATTTCCGTATCGTTTAATGGTTTTGTGAACTAATTAATTAAAGTTGAAAATGAACATTTTGTACAAATGCCGGTTTTGAATTATGAGTGCAGAGAGCTGTCTTTTCAGGTGTGTTGATCTCAGCCAATTTCATTGCCTTCTCTCAGTCATTACTGGAACATTCTCTGATTTCGCGCTGACTTATTATGCTGTGATTCTGTGTAAATCGAGTAAATTTTCCTGGCACTTGGTCTAACGTCGATTTTAGTTAGAGCGTCGCCTTACGCCTTGCTTGGTTTCTCCTTTCTGTTGTGCTGAAGTACGCTTTTGCAAGTTTTCTTCTCGGTCCTACCGCATATATGTAATAGGTCATCCGCCGAAGGGAAGGGGATTCGGGTGGTCTGAGCCCGAATTCCAAGGAGGGGTTGGGCGCTAAAAACCACAATTTTTCCGCTAAAAATCGTCAAAATTTGCCACTCACAATACCGTTTAAATGCGTTCTTGAAGGCAAAGTTTGCAAGTTTTCCCCTCGTTGGTTTGGCAGCAGCCGAACCAGGCAACTTTGAAAATTTTACATCCCCTTTGAAAAATCCTGGGTACCCCAATGCCTGTTTACCAAAGTTAGGCAATTTGGGCTTATGCTTGGGGTTAGGGTTAGACATACTTAAACTAGGCATTGATTAGTCCCCTAGTGTTCAATAGTTTTTGAATGCAGTGGGCGCCATGAGCGCCGATTTTACGTTTGTTAAGTCTCCTGCCTTGTAGAGCGCCGATTTCACGTTTGTTTTCAGGTCACTTTTTTGTTTGGTCCCAATGTTTGCATCTGACCGTATTTTTAAGCGTAGGGTCCCCTCTGCCCCATTAATCCCTTAGATTTCTGTGGGCCCCCTAAAACACGGTAGTGCCGTTTTGTCAATGTTCCCAAAAAAACTCGCGTATTGTGTTTTGCACTATTAGTCTTTCAACGTTTCATAAATGACGGTCGCTACAATGGCCGAGAAAAAGACGAAAAAGCGAAAAGCGCGTGATAAAGATGAGAGCAGTTCCGAAGCTGTTGCGAAACTGCTGGCGAAGAAAAAGAAAGCGTCCCTTGGTGTTGATACAAAAAAGGTATGCTTTACCGTTTCAATGGCTTTTTTGTAGACTTAGTTGTTGTAGGCGCGTGATACAGTCAAGAAGAAAAAGTCGAAGACGTTAGAAACGGCGGAGGAACAGTTGAAACTGTTTGAGGTGCGATGTTGATTATTGAGTGTTACGTACGTATGTACCGGTATTGGGCAAGGTATTTGGCACCTGCCTCCATGGTGGCCGATAATGGTTACAGTAACTGTTTAATTCAGTACCGGTACGATTCGACCTTACCTTCCTGATTACCATGCGTGTAACTGGGGGGTCTGCCCCCACCCGATTTAGGCCGACCCCCGGTTGGGACCCCCGTAGACGATTTTTCCGACCTCCTTCTGTGTTTCTGGCAAGTAATTTTTTAGCAAATCATTGCTATTTTTAGTTTCAGACACTAAAATTTCTAATATCGCCTATAAAACAGCACTTTTTAGCTGCATTTGAGCCCAAATTAGCGATTTTTGAGCGTTTTTGTGCCCTAGAATTTGGGCTCAGACCACCCCGGCCGGCGCTAGACCCGCAACCCCCTCCCCGTTCAGCGGAAGACCTGTTACATGTATGCTGGCTGATTACAGTGGAGCGTTGCTGTTTGCAGGAGGAACAAAGTTCGTCAGAGGATGACGATAAACTAGAAAAGCTGAGCGATGCTGAGGAGCCCTCGTCGGATGAGCAGGACGACTATGGCTCCGATCTCGATCAGAAACTGTTGCCGGTGGAGAAGGCGTCGAAACGGCTGGAGAGAAAACGAAAAGCTGATGCGTAAGCACTGACGCCCAACGAGTCTTCTGTTTGGCACTGATAGTTGCCCTGTTCAGTGAACTGGCAGAGGCTGAGTTGCGCACCAATCTGGTTCCTTCCACCAAGTACAAACTGCCCTCGAAAGGCGAGGTCGAGCAAGAACTGACCACTGCTCCAAACTTGCAGTTGGTCCAACGCAGAATACAGGAAGTGATCGCTGTCTTGAAAGACTTCAAGAATAGAAAGGACCCCGACAAGTAAGTTAGTGTTGTTCTCTTAAAACTGTCAGAACCTTCTTTCTCATCTGCAACTGTTCTCTGGCAGCTGTTCTGACAATAATGAAGTGGCGGGATTTCTTTCGGTACGTAACTAACTAATTACTACGTTTTTGCTGAATTTTGAGCGTGGGGTGTAGTGTTGTTAGGCTCTTTTTTTTGAAGGCCCATTTCGAAAATTTTTTATTTTATTCACAGTATGGAAATTTTGGGGGGAAATCGCTGCATTTAGTCTCAGATATACATTAGCAGTGCAGTTCTATCAATTTCTTGCCTATTCTAAGCCTAAAAAATAGGTTTTGAAGGGCAGCAGCCAATCTCATGGTCATGCTGCAGACAGAATATCGACTCTCAGACTGTAACACTATGTTTGAACCAAAGTATCAGCTTTTGTATTTAAAGGTGCTTCTGATGCATCCTCGCATCTCCTACAGCTATATTTCATGTTAGGAAAAATTTTGAAAAAAAAAAGTGCAAGAAATGAAAAATTTTCAAAAAAAGCTTTTTTTTGTCTTTAAAAAATTTTTTTTTCCCAACTCTAGTGGGGTGGACAATCTAGCACATACCCGTACAATTGTGTAAGCTTAGTGGACGGTTATTGTGCTCAGAAAATCTATAATAATTTATTCAGGTATTTGAAGGAAATTAGAAAGGTTTCAGCCTAATTCTTTAAGCATTCGACTACACTTACACTACTACTGGAGGGAGATTTTTAAGGAGACGCAGCGAGTATATGGAAGTGTTGATGAAGGGATCTTTGTTTCTATTACTCCTACAACGAGTTTCTGATGGAACGGATTGTGAACTTGTTTCCGCTCTCTGAGGTACTGGTGGCTTCCTGTTAGTTTAGCGACAACGCTTTACCCTGCTTAAGATCTGCGAGTTTCTTGAAGCCAATGAGGTCAGTCGTCCACAAGTAATTCGCACCAACACACTGAAGACTAGACGCAGACGATTGGCTCAGTCCTTGATTAACAGAGGCGTCAATGTGGAACCCTTAGGAAAATGGTCAAAGGTCGGCTTGACTGTCTACGACTCGCAAGTGCCCATCGGTAAACTTTTCTTTCTTCCCCTCTAATATGCTTTTTCCGTTACATTAGAATTGTTTGCCATAAACATTTTTTGAGTTTGTGTTTCTTTTTAAAGCTTTGTTTTTCGATGCGATTCAAAAACTGGAAAAATAGCTAGGCGGTGTATTTTTTGGCTTGCACTATACGATAAGTCAGATGGGTTACTTATCATGCATCGTGCCAGTTCGCTCGTGAAGTACGTATTTTATTTTTGATAATTCTTTTTATAAAGCCGCTACCATACATAGGCCGGATCCGGAGAGTTGTGGAGGTAGTTTCGGGAGTGTCCCACAAAAGTCCAAACCTGCATAAAAACCGAAAATTTTTTCCCTCCTGGAGGGGGTATGAACGGCCGAGGGGTGGGGTATTGACCGGCGAGGAGGTAAACCCAATTCACCCCCTACCGTGAACGCGAGCCAAAGGGGAAGACTGACTGATTTCAGGCGCTGCACCGGGGTAATTTAGCCGGTCATTACATGTTGCAAGGAGCCAGCAGTTTTCTGCCGGTTATGGCGTTGGCTCGCAGGAAAACATGAAGATTCTGGACATGTGCGCTGCGCCGGGCGGCAAGACCAGCTACATAAGTGCTCCGGAAATTAAAAACACTGGCATAGTATTCGCAAATGACGCCAAAGCTGGCCGGGGTATAAAAAGCCGTGGTTGGCAATTTGCGTCACGTCTCGGCGTCAACAGCGCCATAGTATACAATCTGGATGCCAC
>JASANB010001910.1:0-15284 GCA_030248155.1 Sabatieria punctata
GAGCTCAAAGATTTATAAGTCTTTAAGAAAATCATTCTCCAATATGGTACAGAAAAGTGAATGGCACAGCGTTTATGTAGATATAATTACACTAGCCGATTTCGAGCGAACAGCAAAAGTAGACGCAGAGCCAATGTGTTGGTTAGGTATGACGAAGTAATGGATGTGGAGCATGAGGATGGATATCCTTGATTATGTAGAAATCGTCCTTCTAAAAGTAGCAAATCGCCAGTACTACAAATACGTATTAGGAGTCTCAAAATTTGAAACAATTTCTATTTACACTTATTTTCAGCAAACCAAATGACTGCAGAAATTTGGAGACCTATGTGGCAAATCCGTAGTGTTTTACGTGTTTACTGAGTTAACAGTAGAGCGGTAAAAACTTTGGAAGAAAGTGGTTGCGCTCGGACCAAGCTGAGAACATCAGCCTATGACTTTGAGACCTGCACCTACTGCAGTGGAACTGACAACGCGCAAAGTGGACCCCTGTAGTAACAAATACAGTCTGGCACTTAACGTCGGTTATGGTTTTGGCGCCACACAGCCCCGGAATGATGGGATGCACTATACGGTGACGGTACTACAGTTGGCAATCCAGCCTAGGTGCCGGTAGGTACCATATGGTGTGCACAAAAATCTACCCTTTTTATGTTAGGCGAATACATTTGGAAAAGTGAAGTCTCTAGCTGAAGTCAATCGATCGGCAGCTTAGCAAGAGGAATCGACTGATTTCAGAATGGAAACCAGAAGCTAAGCTGCCTATCTAAAAAGTTACGGTCGAAGAAAAACAAATAAAACATCCATCCAAAATCAATCAAATCACCAACCCGACATATTTCTTGTCCGTTGCTGTCCTTTCCGTCGCTTGCAAACTGACAAAACACGCACCTCTCCGTAGGAAGTGCCGCCATGACACCAAGTTAAGGTTAAGTAGAATTTACAAACAGCAGCACTACAAAAGCCAGAAACCTTTTAGAAAAGCAAAGGACCGCAACTACGGCAAATTTAAGAGTCGCTCTCTGAACAGATCGAGCCTGGGTATTCAGACCCAAAAATTGAAAGTTGGGCGCAGAGAGCTGAAAGTTGGTACCTTAATAGATATTGACAAGTAATCAATCACCTGCAAAGGATTTTCAAATTTGACGCATTAGTCCAGAGATAGAGCCGTCTGAAAATGGGTTAAAAAAGTTATGTAAAAGCCCACGTTTTCAAATCCCAACTCTGATTACTACACTAGAAATTCGATTTGGAAAATTTGGTCCCATAGTTAAGCGAGCCGATTTTCAGACGGCTGTATCTATGGACTGTTGCGTCAAATTTGGAAATCCTTTGCAAGTGATTGATAACTTGTCAATATTTACTTTACTTATGTACCAACTTTCAGTTCACTGCGCCCAACTTTCAATTTTGGGGTCTGAACAGGGCAAAGGGCCAAGACTCGATCGGTCCAAGAGAGTGACTCTTAACATTCAGTTCGCGAGAAAGTCAGCTTAGAGCGGGCAAGGGGGGTTCATCTCACCAATCCAGATATAATTTTATGATCATAAACCAGACCACGAACGATGACGATCGGCGCATATTTGAAGAAAAACACCGCCTAGAACTGGAGCTACACCCCCTCAAAGTTGGGTGGGTAGCCGTTTTTGGCCAATTTTTTTACCTCTCACGACCTAAATTCAAAAGTGTGCCGTTTGCGAATTTCTAAACCGACAGCTTTCGTATGCACACCAATCGATAGCTATTTCAAAATACTTTTAACTCCCGGCTCCGACATTTCCAGATCGTACCTGGTTAGTGAGTTATTTTCCGAAATTTACTAAAACGGCTAAAATTCACCCTCGAGTTTTTCAAATACCTATGCGCCCAATAACTCCAGTCAGAGAAGCGCGAGAAGGCTGGAACTTGCATACAAAGTTAGATCACACATGCTAAAACATAATCTATGCAAATTGGTCAAAATCCAAGGAGGATCGCTAGGGATTTGGCCCCCTTCAAAGGTTACCAGAAAATTTTTTTTGCTCAAACTTGGGCTTAACTGACTTTTAGGGGTCCCTAATGAGGGCGTATATCTCAGGATCTAAGCAGAGCACAGTAATGAAAATTTCAGCAATCTTTTAAGAATTTATTGATCTTTCATTTAAAAAAGATTCATTCAAATCCGTTGAGATTTGCCTTAACAACTGACTTTTAGGGGTCCCTCTATTATCTACGTACTTATATTAATTAATCACTTTCTTGCCTAGGCTGAGGCTGAGGCTCAGGCTTAGGCTTAGGCTTAGGCTCAGGCTTTTAGGAGTCAACTGAATACGGTAGATAAAATTGAAATTTTTGTTAGGGATCCCTAATAGTTTTGCCACCGCTGTAGCAACTGCAAATCTCAACGGATTTGAGTGAATCCTTTTTTAAATGAAAGATCAATAAATTCTTAAAAGATTGCTGAAATTTTCATTACTGTGCTCTACTTAGATCCTGAGATATACGCCCTCATTAGGGACCCCTAAAAGTCAGTTTTGCCCAAACTTGCCTCAAAAAAGAGAGAGCGAGAGAGATGTGCTATGGTGATGTGGCTATGTGGTGATCATTAAACTCATCAGGCGAAGGGCTTTCAAATGGTATATAACATGACCAAATTGGACGATTTTGAAATTTTGGAATTTTGCCAAAAAATAATCGATAATCGATATTTATCGAAAAAACTTGTTAATTCATATTTAATTATGATCATTAAAAACATTAGGTAAATGTATAGTTTCCGGGCGTAAAATCAGGAACCGACCCCAGATTGAAATAAATACTTTTAATGATCATAACTGATTATAAATTAACAAGTTTCATCGATAAATATCGATTATCGATTATTTTTTGGCAAAATTCGAAAATTTCAAAATCGTCCAAAATGGTCATGTTATATATCGTTTGAAAGCCCTTCATCTGACGAGTCTAATGATCACTACATCAGCATAGGGCACGCCCCGGGGGGGCCTGTTTTGCCAAATATAAAAGTACCCCTAGGGGACGCATCAGTATGGGCACGCTCTGGAGGGCCTGTTTTCCAAATATAAAAATACGCCTGGGGGTACGCACGCATCACTATACTGATGCGTCCCCTAGGGGTACTTTTATGTTTTTAAAACAGGCCCTCCGGAGCGTGCCTTATACTGATGCGTCCCCTAGGGGTACGTTTATGTTTTTAAAACAGGCCCTCTGGAGCGTGCCCTATACCGATGCGTCCCCTAGGGGTACTTTTATGTTTTTAAACCAGGCCCTCCGGAGCGTGCCTATACTGATGCGTCTCTAGGGGTACTTTTATATTTGGCAAAACAGGCCTCCCGGGGCGTGCCCTATGCTGATTTAGTGATCATTAGACTCGTCAGGCGAAGGACTTTCAAACGATATATAACATGACCATTTTGGACGATTTTGGAATTTTGCCAAAAAATAATCGATAATCGATATTTATCGATAAAACTTGTTAATTTATAATAAGTTATGATCATTAAAAGTATTAATTTTAATCTGGGGCCAGTTCCTGATTTTACGCCCGGAAACTATACATTTACCAAACAGTAATTTCCGTTTGGGATCGGTTCCTGATTCTCCCTCTTGCTACATCTAATCCAGAATCAGCTCTTCTTACCCAATTAAAACAAGGTAGAGTAGAGTCGGTAGAGTGTTCAGCACAGCTGTGCCATCGCCGAATTACCGAAGCGCAGTTATAGCACAGGTGACCTGGTCCGTCCGACGTTATTATTTTGACCACGGGAGCTGCTATTGTAAAGTATTACGTGATTGCATGTGTCCGTCCGCAGTCCGCAAGCAGTAGCAAATGCAGTCCGTTCAGTTTTCTCTCTCTCTTATCAACAATAACAATTAACTTGAAAAACCAAACTTGGTAAATATACAGCTTGTTTAAAATGTACAGTACACGTAGGCTAGCACAACTTTACACAGATTTGAGGAAGTTTCCAAGGCAGCAGTGCACTCGGTCGAAATGAGCCAGCATTTCGCGATTGAGTTCGGCGACGAATTCCGGCGTGCCGAACATTCTCGAGCGCAGACCTTGCCCAGCAGTCATAGAACTGATTGACGTAGTCGCAGATCTTTCCCTCGTTCTCGATGTACTCGGGCTTTTTCGATGCTGGTTCGGCCGAACCACCTCTCATATTGTTCACCCACACTCTTCTAGCGTTCTCCATGGTTTCGTTTCAAGCCCTTTCTGATGGTTTCGTGAGTCTCTCGTGTCACCTGCTTGAGCTCAAGTCAAGTCAAGTCAAGTGAAGTCATTTATGCCATTAAAAATTCTACACCAGCTAAAGCCAGTAAATGAGTGGCAACAAAACTACAGTATGTGCAGTAGCTCAATGGACGCTTTAGGAACCGGCTAACAAAAATGGGAGTGCCGAGGGAATTCAGTGTCCTGCTCTTCCTTGTCAGTGGCCCGGTTGCATGAAACTCTCCCAAGTTACGATATCGCAAGTGACTGACTCTCGCAACTTGAGTTGCCAGTCTCGTAAGTTGCGAGAGAGCAGAGGTGCGTTGCAGAAGGCTTAGGCTTAGCATCAGACTCAGGGTTAGGCTTAAGAAAACAAGTTTAAGAATGGCAGTTTGCCGGGGAGAATGGGCCGGCAGCCGTCAGCTTGCTGGCTACGATAGGCGGGAGCTCCCGTTGTTGTCAAACTAGCACACTGATCTTGCCTGCATGTGCTATAACTGCGCTGCTGCCTGAGGCCATGAGCTGCTTTGTGCTATAACTAAACACCGCGCCTGCTGTGCCATAACTGCGCAACTGTGCTATAACTAGACTGTGCTATAACTGCACTGACCCTGTTATATTAGAGAGATCACTACTTGCGCCGATTAGTGTTTTGAGTGCAATCATTTTTGGCCACTTTTTTGTTTACAAAGGGCCACCGTCCTTGGGCTTGGACCAATATAGTTTTAGACATATCTGTCGGAGTACTGAAATGCTACGATTGTTTTAGTAAGTGGAGGTCATGGCGCATTTTTTCGTCCTTTAAAACGGGCCACCGACCTGGGGTTTCGATCCCAATCTTTCCAACTGTGCTAATTCTGTAGCTAGGGTAATGGTCTACCGATCCAGCCTTGGGCCGAATGTACGTTCATACATATGAATTTCATAGCAAGTTTTCTAAGTGGGGTTCCGGGGAAAATCGGCCGATAATCGATGAAGTAAGGCGCTAGGCGCGTGCGCGACTTATGACTTGAGCGCGTAATCAGAGATAGCATGCAGTAATTGGTTATGGATGTGCTGGTGCGTAAAAACAATAATGTAGAAGTCATAAGCAGTTGTTTCATACCGCATTCGATCATATTTGTTAAAGATTTACAATTTGGGTGCGCACGTTGTACAGGATTTGTTCCGAGACCAAAACGGGAGGAGGCCCATTCCCCCCCCACCCGGCGGCCGTTCCTGAAAGCCGTCCGCATTAACGCACAGCCGGCGAGCGCGGCCTCTGGGCCAAAGGACAATACGCGCCTCCAGTTTACGCCGCAAGCGCGTGCACGAAAAGAAAATACGAACGACGCGAAGGCCCGATGGACACAAGCTTTTGCACTTCTTTCTGCCCCAGGATTACGATTCTTGTTTTGCTTTGCTTCTATACTGCATTGATTTATATGCAGTGGATGAATGAGAGGCAGAATAATGGGCACCTACTACCTACATCCTCATCGCACGATACACTCGAACAGTCGTTGAGCAATATATGGGCGGAGATCGAAAACTTGTAACAATTATTAATGACGAATAGATTACCAAGGCGGCGAGAACTAAAAAAACACGGCAGCGCGAGACTAAAAATCGATTACGATTGCGTCAACCAATCGATTGCGGCGCTACTGGCGCATCCGCGCTAAACTCGGCTCATCTACTTTTAGTAAATCGAATTTTAATGCTTTTTATTATATTTATGGGACAGTTTACATAATTGGTTGAACTAAAAGTACTAATGTTTCTTTTTGAAACACGTTGTAGAAGTGAAAAATCAACTGCTTTCCAGCTGGAGCGTTTGGGATGAGTGCTTCAGTGGACTATTACGGCTATTTTAGCTCCACCCTCTTTTTGCTCCTCGTCTTGCCTTGTGCTTGTGTATCGTGCGACGCGACGACTGTACTCGCTCTAACGTTGCGTGAATTGAGACGGGCACGAAATGGGATCTTTACGTACTTATCTATCTATCTGCACGCAACGACGCGACAAAAGACAGAGTGCTAAAAAGAATTCGTCTGTACTACCACTTTTGCCCTACATTACTGCACTTGTTTGTTTTGCATTGATTTTAAATTGGAGGAAGGCTATAAAAGCTTATTGGCCGTTTCTGATTGCCGGCTACCTCTTCTTTTTCCCTAATTACTATTACTAAGAGCAGGAAGTGGGGAGTAGTTACTTTTTTGCGTCGGAAGATGCGTCAGGTGCGGCGTAAACTGGAGGCGCGTATTCTTCTTTGGCCCAGAGGCCGCGCTCGCCGGCTGTGCGTTAATGCGGACGGCTTTCAGGAACGGCCACCCGGCGCTGCCGCGGCCGGATTACGGTATGCGCTATCTGCTCTATGTTTGGTGTGAAAATATATTTTTCTTCCCCTCCGCTGAGGTTTTTGAGAGGTCAGAAATGATTTTATATTTGGAAAATGCGTCTCTAGGAGTTCTTTTATGTTTCTAAAACAGGCTCTCCGGAGCGTGCCTATACTGATGCGTCCATCTAGGGGTATTTTTATGTTTTTAAAACAGGGCCGCTGGAGCGTTCCTATACCGATGCGTCCCCTAGGGGTGCTTTTGTGTTTTTAAAACAGGGCCTCTGGAGGGCAAAAGGTAAAAAGCACCGTCGGGACCGTAGCACCGTAGCACCGTCGGTCTCATCGGACCGTACTCCTTTTGCTCTCCTCCTCCGTATTTAAACGCCGTCTGCCGAAAAGCGGCCATTTTCCCCCACCGGTTCGATGAGACCGACGGTGCTACGGTGATTTAGGGATACAACCGAATTTCGGTGTTGGGTAGTATGAACCGAATAATTCGGTATTTTCAGCTATTCGGTTTCGGTATTTTTGGTATACTTGGGTACTTCTACTTGTGGACACGCTGAATCCACTGGAAGATATTGTGTTGATGCATGAAGAGCGCCACTGGATTCTGCCGAAATTCGGACAGCAAGCATGTTACTCTGGCCCTGACCACTGCTATAAACTTATCATCCACGCCCAGTACGCTACGCATGTCTGCCCGAAAGGTAATAGGTGCCCTGTAACACAAAAATCGGATTTTTACCTTTTTACATTTCTTTCCTTTGAGGATTATTATGCGTACATACAGTACATTCTTAGATATCCGTACGTTCGTTTGGACAGAATCCATGTGGAACATTATGTGTACGCTCGTCTGAACAGCATAAACGGCACGTGAGCAAGCAATTTGGATTCGTCTTCTAGACGTACAGTGCTGATTGATGTAAATATAGGCTAGCTGGTTGGTGCATGTTCGACTAGTGCAAATAGACTGAATGCGAATGCAAAAGTGACGCAACTATGTTAGTCGGATGTGTGTACTGTTGCCTTGTATTTCGTTTCTTCCCGCATGATCTAATCTTCCATTTGATAACTTGTCACCTTAGCTACATGCGTTGCATTATTAGTGGTGTTTGCTGTAGTAGATAAACTGTAGCTGACCGATTAAGTCGGCCATTCTTTGGTATATCAGGACACAACGCGAAAGAGTTTAAAAACATTTGCATTAAAAGGAGGGAGTACCGAATAGTAGACTGTTAATTTTATTATCGGTTTGTGTCCAGCCAGAAATGATAGTCGCAGTTGATGAAGAGGACGAGACATCACTCAGAGCGTCTGTTGCAGAGGCGTACCCAGGATTTAAAAGGTTGACAATTTTCAAAACAAGTTAATAAAAAATTTTGGCCCAGAAAAACTCAATACGTTCTTAGCACAAAATTAACAGTTCTAGTACATAATCTATTGGTTTCTCTGAATGTTTTCCAGCTATTAGGTCCGCCTAAGCTGGCAAGAAACAAAAGAAAGCTGTTTCAGACAACCGCTTAAAGGCGTTGGCAGAATTGGGGCAAATTTTAACTCAATCAAACTGTGTAATAGCCAGTTACATAACCGAAAAGCAGTGAGATTATTTCTTTTTTTAAACATTTTGAGGCAAAGTGCGTTAAAAGCAGCAAAATATTGAGTTTTACACAGTTATTTTATTTGGTAGCAAAAATACCGAATAGATGAAAATACCGAATTATTCGGTTCATACTACCGAGCAACCATACATGGGCCGGAAAAATCCAGAGGGGGGTGGGGGGGTTGAGACCTCGGGGGGGGGGGGGGGTCCCCCGAAAAAAGGCCAAAAAACGCCTATTTTGCCTTAAATAAGCGAAAATTTCCTCCCTCCGGGAGGGGGGTATGGCCGGCCGAGGGGGGTATGGCCGACCGAGGGGGAGGGGTATACCCCCCTTCCCCCCGGCCCATGTATGCGAGCAACACCGAAATTCGGTTGTATCCCCAAATCACCGTAGCACCCTCGGTCTCATCGAACC
The DNA here is from genome assembly GCA_030248155.1 of Sabatieria punctata. NCBI lineage: Eukaryota > Metazoa > Nematoda > Chromadorea > Araeolaimida > Comesomatidae > Sabatieria > Sabatieria punctata. The sequence goes on from JASANB010001910.1 coordinate 8,558, forward strand.
AGTGGGGGGGGGAAATGGCCGATTTTCGGCAGACGGCGTTTAAAAACGGAAGAGGAGAGCAACAGGAATACGGTCCGATGAGACCGACGGTGCTACGGTGCTGCGGTCCCGACGGTGCTTTTTATCTTTTGCCCTCTGGAGCGTTCCTACACCGATGCGTCCCCTAGGGGTATTTTTATGTTTTTAAAACAGGGCCTCTGGAGCGTTCCTATACCGATGCGTCCCCTAGGGGTGCTTTTATGTTTTTAAAACAGGGCCGCTGGAGCGTTCCTATACCGATGCGTCCCCTAGGGGTATTTTTATGTTTTTAAAACAGGGCCGCTGGCATACATGTAGGAGGGGGGGGGGGTTTTGGGGGGGTTTAGCCCCCCCCCCAGGCCCGATTTTCGGCAAAAAAACCCCCCCCAGCCGAATTCTGGGGGGGGTTTTTTCTGAAACCCTATTTTGGGTTACAAACTGCTAAAATTCAGGGTTTCAAGACTTATATACCGTAATTTAGCATTTCAAAAGCCCTAAATAGGGTTCCGGAACCCTAGTTAGGGTTTCAGAAACCCAAAGTAATGCCTCCGGAACCCTATTTAGGGTTTCAGAAACCCTAAATAGTGTTCCGAAACCCTGTTTTGGGTACCTGAAAGCCTAAATAGGGTTCCGGAGCCCTAATTTGGGTTTCAAAAGCCCTAAATAGGGTTCCGAAACCCTGTTTTGGGTTTCTGAAACCCTAAATAGGGTTCCGGAACCCTAATTTGGGTTTCTGAAACCCTAAATAGGGTTCCGGAACCCTAATTTGGGTTTCTGAAACCCTAAATAGGGTTCCGGAACCCTAATTTGGGTTTCTGAAACCCTAAATAGGGTTCCGGAACCCTAATTTGGGTTTCTGAAACCCTAAATAGGGTTCCGGAACCCTACTTTGGGTTTCAAAAACCCTAAATAGGGTTACGGAACCCTAATTTGGGTTTCACAGAGACTAAACAGGGTTTCTGGAGGCCCAAATAGGGTTCCGGAACCCTAATTTGGGTTTCACAGAGACTAAACAGGGTTTCTGGAGGCCCAAAGTAGGGTTCCGGAACCCTAATTTGGGTTTCAAAAGCCCTAAATAGGGTTCCGGAGCCCTAATTTGGGTCTCAAAAACCCTAAACAGGGTTTCAGTGCCCTAATTTTTGTTTCAAAATCTCTAAATAGGGTTCCAGATACGCATTTTAGCTCTATTGTGTCGAGTAAAATAGAGCTTTTTTGCATGTTTTAAAGCAAAAACATGTTTTTTGCTCGTTTTTAATAAAAAATAGGATTTTCTGCACATTTTAAACCAATAAATAGGGTTTTATAGGGAATTTTTGCACTTCTGACAGGATTTTTACCGGATTTTTAGTCCTCAAAACCCTGTTTTGAGCCCAAAATGGACACCAAAAAAAGGTCGCTGAAACCCCCTTTGGAAATAGTGCTGAAACCCTATTTTGGATCTGGAAAAACCCCCCCCCAGCCGAAAACCCAGCTACATGTATGGCCGCTGGAGCGTTCCTATACCGATGCGTCCCCTAGGGGTGCTTTTATGTTTGGAAAACAGGCCCTCCAGAGCGTACCTATACTGATGCGTCTCTAGGGGTACTCTTATATTTGGAAAATTGTCAGGCCCAGACCCAACCCAGGCCTCCAAAAGTCGGTGACGGTAAATACGTAAATGGGAACCGAAGTGGAGCTGCCGTTGCACCGTACCTGATAACAGCAAAGGGGAGGGATGTTTGCACTTGCAGGCAGGTATTCTGAAAATAATTGGCATACCGGGTATCGGTATTTATAAAAATTGCAACTACTTGGAGATTTAAGCTGTTCTGTTTTAGTGCTTTTACTACCACTTCTCTGTGAAGTCGTTTAAACTTCGCGCGCTTTGTGTTGTTTCACATGCAACAATATTACAGTAACCCGCCGCGGCAGCGCCGGGTGGGGGGGGGGAATGGGCCGGGAATCGACCAAAACACGTATCTGAGGTAAAGCTGAATATAGCATGCAGTAATTAGATGTTGACACATAAACTAATAATCAAGAGATTGTCAGCAGTCATTTGATACCACATTCGGTCGTCTGAGTTAAAAATTTGCAATGCTCGACGAGTGATCTCCCCATATATATTCACCTGTTGTTGTAGTAGTAGGCTAAATAATTGAAATGAAAAGTATTAAAAATTGGCTGTAGTATTTAGTATGAAAATGTAGTATAATCCTAGATTTTGTAGCATAGAACGTAGTAGTATAATACAGTAGGATGGGCCAAAAGGCCAAAAAATTGTATGTCCACCCCCTTTTTGTCGGACTCCGGAGGGTGCCCTTTGCTGATGCGTCCCCCAAGGGGTAGGTATTTTTATAGCTAAATAAATCAAATGGTATAGTTTTCGTATTAGGTAGTAAATGTTGTATAGGTTTTCGGGCATAAAATCAGGAACCGACCCCAGATTAAAATAAATACTTTTAATGATCATAACTTACATAACTAACTATAAACTAACAAGTTTTATCGATTATCGATTATTTTTTTGGCAAAATTTCAAAATCGTCCAAAATGGTAATCTTATATATCATTTGAAAGCCCTTCGTCTGACGAGTCTAATGATCACTACATAAGCATAGGGCACGCCCCGGGAATATAAAAAGTTTGTTTTGCCGAATATGAAAGTACCCCTAGAGGCGCATCAGTATAGGCACGCTCCGGAGGGCCTGTTTTGAAAACATAAAAGTACCCCTAGGGGCCAACCCCCCTCAGCCCCCTTTACCCATGTCTGCCTAGGGGACGCATCAGTATAGGCACGCTCCGGAGGGCCTGTTTTGAAAACATATTCGGAAGGGCCGCCTAATTGGTACTATTATACAGGGTGTGCCAAAAAAAAACAACCCAGCAGATTTTTCGCTGTAGCAACCGCAAATCTCAACCGATTTGAATGAATCCTTTTTTAAATGAAAGATAAATAAATTCTTGAAAGATTGATGTAACGTTTATTAATGTACTCTGCTTAGTTCCTGAGATATTCACTCTCAAAATCAAAACTGTGATTTTGGCAGTGAACAAGAGGGAATTTTTATTTTTCCGCTGCACTTCGTAATAAAACGGATTCCTGCTACTGCTGAGGGCTATTGGAGGCTTTACTGGTGACACATAAACTCGGTTCACTTCAACAGTAAAGTGTCATTAGCCCCCAGCAGTAGGAATCTGCTTTAGTATGAAGTGCAACGGAATCGCTCTTGTTCTTTGCCAAAATCTGTTTCTGACTTTGAGGGCAAATATCTCAAGAACTAAGCAGTGAATCTCAATAAAAATTGCACCAATTTTTGAAGAATTTATCAATCTTTCATTCAAAAAAGGATTCATTCAAATCGGTTAAGATTCATGGTTGCAAAAGTAAACAATCTGCTGGGTTGTGTTTATCACTCTTGTTCACTGCCAAAATCTCTGTTTCGACTTTGAGGGCAAATATCTCAGGAACTAAGCAGGCTATCTTAATAAACGTTGCATCAATCTTTCAAGAATTAATTTATCTTTCATTTAAAGAAGGATTCATTCAAATCGGTTGAGATTTGCGGTTGCTACAGCAAAAACTCTGCTGGGTTGTTTTTTTTTGGCACACCCTGTATATTAATGTTTTTGTCGCCTAATAGTACCATCGCCTAATCGGCGTCGCCTAATCAGTGTCGCCTAATAATACAGTACCGTCCGGAGCGTGCCGGGCATACATGTAACAGGGGGGTCTGCCCCCCACCCGACTTAGGCCAGAGCCCCCCCCCGGATGGGACCCCCCGAGACGATTTCGCCGACCCCCCCTCCGATTTTTCTGGAAATTGAATTTTTGAGCAAATTTTTGCAATTTTTTTACAATTTCAGACACAAATTGCAGCTGTATTTCAGCCCAAATTAGCGATTTTTGGCGATTTTTAGCCCAAAAATTGCGATTTTTTCGATTTTTGAGCGTTTTTTAGTGCCCTACCCCCCTACCAAAATTTTTGGCTCAGACCCCCCGGCCGGCGCCAGACCCCCCCAACCCCCCTCCCCCCATCGGCGGATGACCTGTTACATGTATGGTGCCGGGGTTAGGTGTAGCTGGGGGGAAATCAAGGAAGGTCAGAAATAGGGATGGGACCGGTATAAAAATACCGTATACCGTATGGCATTTTCGATGCCGTATAATAATACCGTATACGTATAGTATGCTGCAAACGCTTTAAAACACCCCATTACGCTAGTATATGGATAGTTTGCCAAGTTCTGGTCAAAAACATAAATTATTTTTTGTGGTCGGCCTTTCCTGTGAAAAACACGGCTATTTTTTATTGTGATCTGTTTTGTCTACCCACTAGTAAGTAGTACTGTCTGTTTATCTAGATTTATTTTTAATTATGCCTGTTGTAAATATTAACTGTATTTTTGGTTGCACAGATTTGCTTCACTTCAAGTTAGTGAAATGCTAACCAAATATACGTTTTTGATTTTATTCAAAAGCAAAATTGCAGATTTCTCAGCATTTTACAAGTATACTTGTAAATATCACATTTTCCATTTCAAGGAAGCCAAAAAGCTGCCTTAAAGGTAGATTTTTGGGTTTTCTAATCGATAGCATGGCTTCCAAAACCAAAAAACAGTACTACGACCTTTAAAAGCCCGAAAATGACATGAATTTACTGCGAAAATCTTGCTAGTTCAGTTTTAACAACTATGCGGTATTATACTGTATAACAAATACCGTACAGTATACCGCATAATACCGTATAGCCAAAAATACCGTATACCAGGTCCCATCCGTAGTCAGAAATACTGGCTCAGAAATAGCTAATTTTTAGCTCAAAATTTGCTTGAAAAGCCTTTGGAAACCGAATTTGGCGTTTCCACTGCTGATGTTTAAGAGAAATCGGTGTTTTTTGAAGCTCCTGTTATCGTTTTTTGCTTGTTTTTGCTCTAAACCGCTATTTGGTTGATTAAAATAGCGAGTTTTAACTTGACTGACTGATCTGGCTGAGCGTGACTCAACGAGACCAATTTTCGATTGTTGTTTGAATTTTAGAATTGTACGTTATTCAGTTGCGTACGTAATGTCACTCTTCGCTGTGCTACCGTTTTATTTATAGACTTGTTACATTGTACATGTACATACAAACCACGTATTGAAAGAATGATTCCTTAGTGTGAGTGTTTGTGTGTTTAGTTGTTAGCACAGCCGCATGAGCATAACATGTCATCAGACATGGGCTAACATTTCGGCTGAGGGAGGGTAGAATTTTCAATTCCTGAAGGGGGCTGAGGGGGGTGGTAAGCCAAAAAGTCCGATTTTTGGCTAAAATCAAGGTTTTTTGGCTTATTTTTCATTTAAATAAGTTAAAATAAGCTATTCTGAGCTCATTTACACCTAATCCAGGCATATTTTTATCATAATTTTCTATACAAAATTGTTCCAAAAAATTCCTGAGGGGGGTAGCGGCCGGCTGAGGGGGGTAGGTCAGACCCTGAGGGGGGCCAACCCTCCCTCAGCCCCCCTTTACCCATGTCTGCATGTCATCCTTCCATGGGGACTGGAGTTGTGACCTACAGAGGTGGCATTGAACCCAAATCGTTCGGTGGAATGATCGCTAAACGCTTGTAGTTTTGGTGGTCGAGGAGTAGCTCCTTTCCTTTCATTTAGGAGACTTAGGCTTGTTTAACCAGGGAGCATTTGTACTGTCTGATGCGGTTTCGAAAGGGGCAGAAATGTTTGAACAAAATCCTCGTGTTGATGATTTGATAACACAACCTGCTATGTGGTACGTATCCAGTTGAGCATGGTTAACATCCATATCCTCCATTCTATTCAGACCGCACACCAATTGCAGCCAATTGTTGATCCCGATGATTAGAGTAGAATCTATCTGTCCGAATATCGGAGTCTGGGTTTTAGATCGTTTCAGACTGCCATCGCTTTCTGTATTAAAAATTATTTATTTGCTCGACTTGCAGATTAACCTTCATTTTTTCTTGGACCCGATCAAATTCTTGATTCATGCTAACTTTTCTCACCAAAAACCGACAACTTGCGTGACTTTATTTATCCTGGTACTAGAGTCAGATACTTAACGCCCTTTATGGTACCAACACCATATATGGTGCCTCTTCGAATAAGTGGAGTGGTGGTCCTATATGATGATATGGTGCCACCATAGAGCCCGAACGTGGGGGTACCATATCTGGTACCACTAACCTACATAATGTGCATGGGGGTGCCCAGGGGGAGCGAAAATAAAAATCTACCAAACTTTGCTAGAGGCCGCGAGAAAGCCTCCAGATGCGTTTTTAAGCCACAGAAATCAATTTTGGCAACTAGTACGCACCCTTCCTCCAGGCAACTACGCCCCAAAGCCAATTTTTTTTCAAATTTTCTTAAAAACTTTCGATTTTTTGACAATGTTTCTGTCAAAAAGTGTTTTTTTGACAATTTTTTGTCGAAAATTTGATTTTTACTGTAAATTTTTGAATTTTATCCGAAAATTTCGAATTTTTCGCCAAAAAATTGGGCAAAAATTTATATTTGCCGCCAAAATTTGAATTTCCCACCGAAAATTTGCACCTATATCCAGGCAACTACGCACCGAGACCTGGCCGTCCCCCTTGAGTCGCCGACCTTGCACATGTATGCAGCTTAGGTATCGGTACCATATATTGTGTAGGTACCATAAACGGCGTTAAGTGCCTGAGTGTACTAAGGATTTGACAGAATTCAACC
>JASANB010001911.1:0-11112 GCA_030248155.1 Sabatieria punctata
TACCATGCTATAATGAAACAGGCCAAGGTAATAAAATGGCCAAAGAGAGGAGCTGCTGCCGCTGCAGTGATCTGATCAAATGAAGAATTTGTTCCACCTCTTACAGTGCTGTAGTGAAACAGGCCAAGGTAATGGCAATGGTCAAAGAGAGGAGCTGCCGCCACTGCAGCAATTTGATCAAAATGAAGAATTTGCTACACCTTCTACAGTGCCATAATGAAACAGGTCAAGGTAATAAAATGGCCAAAGAGAGGAGCTGCTGCCGCTGCAGCGATTTGATCAAAATGAAGAATTTGTTCCACCTCTTACCATGCTATAATGAAACAGGCCAAGGCAATATAATGGCCAAAGAGAGGAGCTGCTGCCACCACAGTGATTTGATCAAAATGAAGAATTTGTTCTACCTCTTACAGTGCTGTAATGAAACAGCCAAGGTAATGACAATGGCCAAAGAGAGGAGCTGCCACCACTGCAGCGATTTGATCAAAATGAAGAATTTGTTCCACCTCTTGCAGTGCCATAATGAAACAGGCCAAGGTCAAAGAGAGGAGCTGCCGCCACTGCAGCGATTTGATCAAAATGAAGAATTTGTTCCACCTCTTACCATGCTATAATGAAGCAGGCCAAGGTGATAAAATGGCCAAAGAGAGGAGCTGCCACCACCACAGTGATTTGATCAAAATGAAGAATTTGTTCCACCTCTTACAGTGCTGTAATGAAACAGGCCAAGGCAATTAAATGTCCAAGGAGAGGAGCTGTCACCACCACAGTAATTTGATCAAAATGAAGAATTTGTTCCACCTCTTACAGTGCTGTAATCAAACAGGCGAAGGTAATAAAATGGCCGAAGAGAGGAGCTGCCGCCACCACAGTGATTTGATCAAAATGAAGAATTTGTTCCACCTCTTACAGTGCTGTAATGAAACAGCCAAGGTAATGACAATGGCCAAAGAGAGGAGCTGCCGCCACTGCAGCGATTTGATCAAAATGAAGAATTTGTTTCACCTCTTGCAGTGCCATAATGAAACAGGACAAGGCAATGACAATGGTCAAAGAGAGGAGCTGCTGCCACTGCAGCAATTTGATCAAAATGAAGAATTTGTTCCACCTCCTACAGTGCCATAATGAAACAGGTCAAGGTAATAAAATGGCCAAAGAGAGGAGCTGCCGCCACCACAGCGATTTCATCAAAATGAAGAATTTGTTCCACCTCTTACAGTGCTGTAGTGAAACAGGACAAGGTAATGACAATGGTCAAAGAGAGGAGCTGCCGCCACTGCAGCAATTTGATCAAAATGAAGAATTTGTTCCACCTCCTACAGTGGCATAATGAAACAGGCCAAGGTGATAAAATGGCCAAAGAGAGGAGCTGCTGCTGCTGCAGCGATTTGATCAAAATGAAGAATTTGTTCCTACTCTTTCAGTGCCATAAATTATGGCCAAGCATAATGAAACAGGCCAAGGTAATGACAATGGTCAAAGAGAGGATCTGCTGCCACTGCAGCAATTTGATCAAAATGAAGAATTTGTTCCACCTCCTACAGTGCCATAATGAAACAGGTCAAGGTAATAAAATGGCCAAAGAGAGGAGCTGCCGCCACTGCAGCGATTTGATCAAAATGAAGAATTTGTTCCACCTCTTACAGTGCTGTAGTGAAACAGGCCAAGGTAATGGCAATGGTCAAAGAGAGGAGCTGGCCACTGCAGCGATTTGATCAAAATGAAGAATTTGTTCCACCTCTTACCATGCTATAATGAAACAGGCCAAGGTAATAAAATGGCCAAAGAGAGGAGCTGCTGCCGCTGCAGTGATCTGATCAAAATGAAGAATTTCTTCCACCTCTTACAGTGCCGTAATGAAACAGGACAAGGTAATGACAATGGTCAAAGAGAGGAGCTGCCGCCACTGCAGCAATTTGATCAAAATGAAGAATTTGCTACACCTTCTACAGTGCCATAATGAAACAGGTCAAGGTAATAAAATGGCCAAAGAGAGGAGCTGCTGCCGCTGCAGCGATTTGATCAAAATGAAGAATTTGTTCCACCTCTTACCGTGCTATAATGAAACAGGCCAAGGCAATATAATGGCCAAAGAGAGGAGCTGCTGCCACCACAGTGATTTGATCAAAATGAAGAATTTGTTCCACCTCTTACAGTGCTGTAATGAAACAGCCAAGGTAATGACAATGGCCAAAGAGAGGAGCTGCCACCACTGCAGCGATTTGATCAAAATGAAGAATTTGTTCCACCTCTTGCAGTGCCATAATGAAACAGGCCAAGGTCAAAGAGAGGAGCTGCCGCCACTGCAGCAATTTGATCAAAATGAAGAATTTGTTCCACCTCCTACAGTGGCATAATGAAACAGGCCAAGGTGATAAAATGGCCAAAGAGAGGAGCTGCTGCGGCTGCAGCGATTTGATCAAAATGAAGAATTTGTTCCTACTCTTTCAGTGCCATAAATTATGGCCAAGCATAATGAAACAGGCCAAGGTAATGACAATGGTCAAAGAGAGGATCTTTGACCATTGTCATTACCTTGTCCTGTTTCATTACGGCACTGTATGAGGTGGAACAAATTCTTCATTTTGATCAGATCGCTGCAGTGGCAGCAGCTTCTCTCTTTGGCCATTTTATTACCTTGGCCTGTTTCATTATAGCATGCTAAGAGGTGGAACAAATTCTTCATTTTGATCAAATCGCTGCAGTGGCAGCAGCTCCTCTCTTTGACCATTGCCATTACATTGGCCTGTTTCATTATGGCACTGTAAGAGGTGGAACAAATTCTTCATTTTGATCAGATCGCTTCAGCGGCAGCAGCTTCTCTCTTTGGCCATTTTATTACCTTGGCCTGTTTCATTATAGCATGGTAAGAGGTGGAACAAATTCTTCATTTTGATCAAATCGCTTCAGTGGCAGCAGCTCCTCCCTTTGACAATTGCCATTACATTGGCCTGTTTCACTACAGCACTGTAAGAGGTGGAACAAATTCTTCATCATTTGATCAAAATTTGATTTGATGGTGATTTGATCAAAGGTGATTTGATCAAAATGAAGAATTTGTTCCACCTCTTACAGTGCTGTAATGAAACAGGCCAAGGTAATAAAATGTCCAAAGAGAGGAGCTGCCACCACCACAGTAATTTGATCAAAATGAAGAATTTGTTCCACCTCTTACAGTGCTGTAATCAAACAGGCGAAGGTAATAAAATGGCCAAAGAGAGGAGCTGCCACTACTGCAGCGATTTGATCAAAATGAAGAATTTGTTCCACCTCTTACAGTGCTGTAGTGAAACAGGCCATTGTAATGGCAATGGTCAAAGAGAGGAGCTGGCGCCACTGCAGCGATTTGATCAAAATGAAGAATTTGTTCCACCTCTTACCATGCTATAATGAAACAGGCCAAGGTAATAAGATGGCCAAAGAAAGAAGCTGCTGCCGCTGCAGCGATCTGATCGAAATGAAGAATTTGTTCCACCTCTTACAGTACCACAATGAAACAGGACAAGGTAATGACAATGGTCAAAGAGAGGAGCTGCCACCACTGCAGCAATTTGATCAAAATGAAGAATTTGTTCCACCTCTTACAGTGCCATAATGAAACAGGACAAGGTAATGACAATGGTCAAAGAGAGGATCTGCCGCCACTGCAGCAATTTGATCAAAAATGAAGAATTTGTTCCACCTCCTACAGTGGCGTAATGAAACAGGCCAAGGTAATAAAATGGCCAAAGAGAGAAGCGGCTGCCACCACAGTAATTTGATCAAAATGAAGAATTTGTTCCACCTCTTACAGTGCTGTAATGAAACAGGCCAAGGTAATATAATGGCCAAAGAGAGGAGCGGCTGCCACAACAGCAATTTGATCAAAATGAAGAATTTGCTCCACCTCTTACACTGCCATAATGAAACAGGCCAAGGTAATATAGTGGCCAAAGAGAGGATCTGCCGCCACTGCAGCAATTTGATCAAAAATGAAGAATTTGTTCCACCTCCTACAGTGGCGTAATGAAACAGGCCAAGGTAATAAAATGGTCAAAGAGAGGAGCTGCCTGCCACTGCAGCAATTTGATCAAAATGAAGAATTTGTTCCACCTCTTACAGTGTCATAATGAAACAGGTCAAGGTAATAAAATGGCCAAAGTGAGGAGCTGCTGCCACTGCAGCGATTTGATCAAAATGAAGAATTTGTTCCACCTCTTACAGTGCCATAATGAAACAGGACAAGGTAATGACAATGGTCAAAGAGAGGATCTGCCGCCACTGCAGCAATTTGATCAAAAATGAAGAATTTGTTCCACCTCCTACAGTGGCGTAATGAAACAGGCCAAGGTAATAAAATGGCCAAAGAGAGAAGCGGCTGCCACCACAGTAATTTGATCAAAATGAAGAATTTGTTCCACCTCTTACAGTGCTGTAATGAAACAGGCCAAGGTAATATAATGGCCAAAGAGAGGAGCGGCTGCCACAACAGCAATTTGATCAAAATGAAGAATTTGCTCCACCTCTTACACTGCCATAATGAAACAGGCCAAGGTAATATAGTGGCCAAAGAGAGGAGCTGCCGCCACCACAGCGATTTGATCAAAATGAAGAATTTGTTCCACCTCTTACAGTGCTGTAATGAAACAGTTCAAAGTAATAAAATGGCCAAAGAGAGGAGCTGCCACCACTGCAGCGATTTGATCAAAATGAAGAATTTGTTCCACCTCTTACGGTGCCATAATGAAACAGGTCAAGGAAATAAAATAGCCAAGGAGAGGATCTGCTGCTGCTGCAGCGATTTGATCAAAATGAAGAATTTGTTCCACCTCTTGCAGTGTCGTAATGAAACAGGACAAGGTAATGACAATGGTCAAAGAGAGGAGCTGCCACCACTGCAGCAATTTGATCAAAATGAAGAATTTGTTCCACCTCTTACAGTGCCGTAATGAAACAGGACAAGGTAATCACAATTTTCAAAGAGAGGAGCTGCCGCCACTGCAGCGATTTGATCAAAATGAAGAATTTGTTCCACCTCTTACAGTGCTGTAGTGAAACAGGCCATTGTAATGGCAATGGTCAAAGAGAGGAGCTGGCGCCACTGCAGCGATTTGATCAAAATGAAGAATTTGTTCCACCTCTTACCATGCTATAATGAAACAGGCCAAGGTAATAAGATGGCCAAAGAGAGAAGCTGCTGCCGCTGCAGCGATCTGATCGAAATGAAGAATTTGTTCCACCTCTTACAGTACCACAATGAAACAGGACAAGGTAATGACAATGGTCAAAGAGAGGAGCTGCCACCACTGCAGCAATTTGATCAAAATGAAGAATTTGTTCCACGTCTTACAGTGCCATAATGAAACAGGTCAAGGTAATAAAATGGCCAAAGTGAGGAGCTGCTGCCACTGCAGCGATTTGATCAAAATGAAGAATTTGTTCCACCTCTTACAGTGCCATAATGAAACAGGACAAGGTAATGACAATGGTCAAAGAGAGGATCTGCCGCCACTGCAGCAATTTGATCAAAAATGAAGAATTTGTTCCACCTCCTACAGTGGCGTAATGAAACAGGCCAAGGTAATAAAATGGCCAAAGAGAGAAGCGGCTGCCACCACAGTAATTTGATCAAAATGAAGAATTTGTTCCACCTCTTACAGTGCTGTAATGAAACAGGCCAAGGTAATATAATGGCCAAAGAGAGGAGCGGCTGCCACAACAGCAATTTGATCAAAATGAAGAATTTGCTCCACCTCTTACACTGCCATAATGAAACAGGCCAAGGTAATATAGTGGCCAAAGAGAGGAGCTGCCGCCACCACAGCGATTTGATCAAAATGAAGAATTTGTTCCACCTCTTACAGTGCTGTAATGAAACAGTTCAAAGTAATAAAATGGCCAAAGAGAGGAGCTGCCACCACTGCAGCGATTTGATCAAAATGAAGAATTTGTTCCACCTCTTACAGTGCCATAATGAAACAGGTCAAGGAAATAAAATAGCCAAGGAGAGGATCTGCTGCTGCTGCAGCGATTTGATCAAAATGAAGAATTTGTTCCACCTCTTGCAGTGCCGTAATGAAACAGGACAAGGTAATGACAATGGTCAAAGAGAGGAGCTGCCACCACTGCAGCAATTTGATCAAAATGAAGAATTTGTTCCACCTCTTTCAGTGCCATAATGAAACAGGCCAAGGTAATAAAATGGCCAAAGAGAGGAGCTGCCGCCACCACAGTGATTTGATCAAAATGAAGAATTTGTTCCACCTCTTACAGTGCCATAATGAAACAGGTCAAGGTAATAAAATGGCCAAAGAGAGGAGCTGCCGCCACTGCAGCGATTTGATCAAAATGAAGAATTTGTTCCACCTCTTACAGTGGCATAATGAAACAGGCCAAGGTAATAAAATGGCCAAAGAGAGGAGTGGCCACCACCACAGCGATTTGATCAAAATGAAGAATTTGTTCCACCTCTTACAGTGCCATAATGAAACAGGCCAAGGTAATAAAATGGCCAAAGAGAGGAGCTGCCGCCACCACAGTAATTTGATCAAAATGAAGAATTTGTTCCACCTCTTACAGTGCTGTAATGAAACAGGCCAAGGTAATAAAATGGCCAAAGAGAGGAGCTGCTGCCACCACAGTGATTTGAACAAAATGAAGAATTTGTTCCACCTCTTACAGTGCTGTAATGAAACAGGCCAAGGTAATGACAATGGCCAAAGAGAGGAGCTGCCACCACCACAGTGATTTGATCAAAATGAAGAATTTGTTCCACCTCTTACAGTGCCGTAATGAAACAGGACAAGGTAATGACAATTTTCAAAGAGAGGAGCTGCTGCCACTGCAGCAATTTGATCAAAATGAAGAATTTGTTCCACCTCTTACCATGCTATAATGAAACAGGCCAAGGTAATAAAATGGCCAAAGAGAGGAGCTGCCGCCACTGCAGCAATTTGGTCAAACTGAAGAATTTGTTCCACCTCTTACACTGCCATAATGAAACAGGCCAAGGTAATATAGTGGCCAAAGAGAGGAGCTGCCGCCACCACAGCGATTTGATCAAAATGAAGAATTTGTTCCACCTCTTACAGTGCTGTAATGAAACAGTTCAAAGTAATAAAATGGCCAAAGAGAGGAGCTGCCACCACTGCAGCGATTTGATCAAAATGAAGAATTTGTTCCACCTCTTACAGTGCCATAATGAAACAGGTCAAGGAAATAAAATAGCCAAGGAGAGGATCTGCTGCTGCTGCAGCGATTTGATCAAAATGAAGAATTTGTTCCACCTCTTGCAGTGCCGTAATGAAACAGGACAAGGTAATGACAATGGTCAAAGAGAGGAGCTGCCACCACTGCAGCAATTTGATCAAAATGAAGAATTTGTTCCACCTCTTTCAGTGCCATAATGAAACAGGCCAAGGTAATAAAATGGCCAAAGAGAGGAGCTGCCGCCACCACAGTGATTTGATCAAAATGAAGAATTTGTTCCACCTCTTACAGTGCCATAATGAAACAGGTCAAGGTAATAAAATGGCCAAAGAGAGGAGCTGCCGCCACTGCAGCGATTTGATCAAAATGAAGAATTTGTTCCACCTCTTACAGTGGCATAATGAAACAGGCCAAGGTAATAAAATGGCCAAAGAGAGGAGTGGCCACCACCACAGCGATTTGATCAAAATGAAGAATTTGTTCCACCTCTTACAGTGCCATAATGAAACAGGCCAAGGTAATAAAATGGCCAAAGAGAGGAGCTGCCGCCACCACAGTAATTTGATCAAAATGAAGAATTTGTTCCACCTCTTACAGTGCTGTAATGAAACAGGCCAAGGTAATAAAATGGCCAAAGAGAGGAGCTGCTGCCACCACAGTGATTTGAACAAAATGAAGAATTTGTTCCACCTCTTACAGTGCTGTAATGAAACAGGCCAAGGTAATGACAATGGCCAAAGAGAGGAGCTGCCACCACCACAGTGATTTGATCAAAATGAAGAATTTGTTCCACCTCTTACAGTGCCGTAATGAAACAGGACAAGGTAATGACAATTTTCAAAGAGAGGAGCTGCTGCCACTGCAGCAATTTGATCAAAATGAAGAATTTGTTCCACCTCTTACCATGCTATAATGAAACAGGCCAAGGTAATAAAATGGCCAAAGAGAGGAGCTGCCGCCACTGCAGCAATTTGGTCAAACTGAAGAATTTGTTCCACCTCTTACAGTGCCATAATGAAACAGGTCAAGGTAATAAAATGGCCAAAGAGAGGAGCTGCTGCCGCTGCAGCGATTTGATCAAAATGAAGAATTTGTTCCACCTCTTACAGTGCCATAATGAAACAGGACAAGGTAATGAATGACAATGGTCAAAGAGAGGATCTGCCACCACCACAGTGATTTGATCAAGATGAAGAATTTGTTCCACCTCTTCCAGTGCCATAATGAAACAGGCCAAGGTAATGACAATGGCCAAAGAGAGGAGCTGCCACCACCGCACCGATTTGATCAAAATGAAGAATTTGTTCCACCTCTTACAGTGCTGTAATGAAACAGGCCAAGGTAACAGCAATGGTCAAAGAGAGGAGCTGCCGCCACTGCAGCAATTTGATCAAAATGAAAAATTTGTTCCACCTCCTACAGTGGCATAATGAAACAGGCCAAGGTAAAAAAATGGCCAAAGAGAGGAGCGGCCGCCACTGCAGTGATTTGATCAAAATGAAGAATTTGTTCCACCTCTTGCAGTGCCATAATGAAACAGGCCAAGGTAATTAAATGGCCAAAGAGAGGAGCTGCCGCCACCACAGTGATTTGATCAAAATGAAGAATTTGTTCCACCTCTTACAGTGCTGTAATGAAACAGGCCAAGGTAATAAAATGTCCAAAGAGAGGAGCTGCCGCCACCACAGTGATTTGATCAAAATGAAGAATTTGTTCCACCTCTTACAGTGCTGTAATGAAACAGGCCAAGGTAATAAAATGGCCAAAGAGAGGAGCTGCCACCACAGCAGCGATTTGATCAAAATGAAGAGTTTGTTCCACATCTTACAGTGCCGTAATGAGCAGGACAAGGTAATAAAATGGTCAAAGAGAGGAGCTGCCACCACTGCACCGATTTGATCAAAATGAAGAATTTGTTCCACCTCTTACAGTGCTGTAATGAAACAGGCCAAGGTAATGGCAATGGTCAAAGAGAGGAGCTGCCGCCACTGCAGCGATTTGATCAAAATGAAGAATTTGTTCCACCTCTTACTGTGCTATAATGAAACAGGCCAAGGTAATAAAATGGCCAAAGAGAGGAGCTGCTGCTGCTGCAGCGATTTGATCAAAATGAAGAATTTGTTCCACCTCTTACAGTGCCATAATGAAACAGGACAAGGTAATGACAATGGTCAAAGAGAGGAGCTGCCGCCACCGCAGCAATTTGATCAAAATGAAGAATTTGTTCCACCTCTTACAGTGCCATAATGAAACAGGTCAAGGAAATAAAATAGCCAAGGAGAGGATCTGCTGCTGCTGCAGCGATTTGATCAAAATGAAGAATTTGTTCCACCTCTTGCAGTGCCATAATGAAACAGGACAAGGTAATGACAATGGTCAAAGAGAGGAGCTGCCACCACTGCAGCAATTTGATCAAAATGAAGAATTTGTTCCACCTCTTGCAGTGCTGTAATAAAACAGGCCAAGGTAATAAAATGGCCAAAGAGAGGAGCTGCCGCCACTGCAGCGACTTGATCAAAATGAAGAATTTGTTCCACCTCTTACAGTGCTGTAATGAAATAGGCCAAGGTAATAAAATGGCCAAAGAGAGGAGCTGCCACCACAGCAGCGATTTCAACAAAATGAAGAGTTTGTTCCATGTCTTACAGTGCTGTAATGAAACAGGCCAAGGTAATAAAATGGCCAAAGAGAGGAGCTGCCACCACAGCAGCGATTTGATCAAAATGAAGAATTTGTTCCACCTCTTACAGTGCTGTAATGAAACAGGCGAAGGTAACGGCAATGGTCAAAGAGAGGAGCTGCCGCCACTGCAGCAATTTGTTCAAAATGAAAAATTTGTTCCACCTCCTACAGTGGCATAATGAAACAGGCCAAGGTAATTAAATGGCCAAAGAGAGGAGCTGCCGCCACCACAGTGATTTGATCAAAATGAAGAATTTGTTCCACCTCTTACAGTGCTGTAATGAAACAGGCCAAGGTAATAAAATGTCCAAAGAGAGGAGCTGCCGCCACCACAGTGATTTGATCAAAATGAAGAATTTGTTCCACCTCTTACAGTGCTGTAATGAAACAGGCCAAGGTAATAAAATGGCCAAAGAGAGGAGCTGCCACCACAGCAGCGATTTGATCAAAATGAAGAATTTGTTCCACCTCTTACAGTGCTGTAATGAAACAGGCCAAGGTAATGGCAATGGTCAAAGAGAGGAGCTGTAGCCACTGCAGCGATTTGATCAAAATGAAGAATTTGTTCCACCTCTTACTGTGCTATAATGAAACAGGCCAAGGTAACAAAATGGCCAAAGAGAGGAGCTGCTGCTGCTGCAGCGATCTGATCAAAATGAAGAATTTGTTCAACCTCTTGCAGTACCCATATGCAATAAATATTACTACCTTTTATTAACCATATTTTTCTTTCAAAACTGAGCCAAAAATCTGATAATTTATGTCTGTATTGTTTTTAGTCAAATTCCTATTCAAAAACTCTTTAATACCTCCACTGCTCACGGTACTCAGTCTACCGGGTGACTGCTGAGCAGAAGGATTGCCAACAGGTAAGAGCGGTTGAGAATCCAATTGACGCAAAACTTTCGGATGCTGCTCATTCTCAGGCTCCTGACTTGCTCGCTTTCGATAGGCGGCTGAAAGTGTATAACTAGTAATCGTTTTCATCAACAGGAGGTCATAAACATAAGTATAGCAGGTAAACAACCGATGGGAAGGGGAAGTCGGGTGCAGTGTGGTGCATTTTGAAAATTTGAAACTAGGTAAAGTAATACTAGGTAAAGTTGTCACCTAAACAAGTAGGTAAAGTAATACTAGGTAAAGCTGTCACCTAAAAAAGTAGGTAAAGTAATACTAGGTAAAGTTGTCACCTAAAAAACTAGGTAAAGTAATACTAGGTAAAGTTGTGACCTAAACAAGTAG